>JACDJE010000169.1:1897996-2103926 GCA_016647715.1 Pavo muticus
CCCCCCCCCCCCCCCCCCCTTCCCTTTTGTCTTGTTGAACTGTCAGGTAATTGCTGGAGCCAAAACAACTCGATTTGCAAGGTGGGATGTTGGTGAAGCAGTGCATATCTTGTTAGCTACATCATAGAATCACAGAATCACTAAGGTTGGAAAAGACCTCTAAGATCATGTAGTCCAACCATCAACCCATCCCTACCATGGCTGCCATGTCCCTCAGTGACACATCTCCTCAGTTCTTGAAAACCTCATATTATCTGTGCTTCACCCCACGAGCACTGTGCCTCCAGGAAGTGTGCTGTTCTTTGCAGGACCAGCTTCCCACATCCCTTACGGAGCAGAATTTTGGAGGCATTCTGCATTTTGCTGGGCTTTCTGCATTTTGCTGGGCTTTCTGCATGGCCTCTCCCAAGGACATCCCTTTTGAGGAATTGGCTCTGCCACTGCTCATCATTCATGGGGATGTGCTTTGTCCTGGGCTTGGGCCATCTCCATGTCTGTCCATCAGCCACTTGTTACATTTTGCCAACGTCTTAGCCAATTTTCACTCAGTCTGATGTGGAGAAGAGAGTTGAAGTCTCAAAGACAGAGAAAGGAGTCATAGCATGGGCCAGTTATTTCAAAAGAACTGACTTTCTGAGTTGTAACCCATATGGCAGTAAGAGAAACACCTATCTGTGCGTAATGGCAGGGGGATACAGAGAAACTTGGAACCAAATTCACATATTGCACATCTTGGATCCTTGATGGGAAATTAAAGCTTTCAGTCTCGCACTGGAAGGCGGTATTTAAAAACAACAGATGATAGGATCTGGCTGTGGTATTTCGAATCCTCAAGAGGTGCAGGGAAAATGCAAGAGGCTATTCAGAGAGCTCTGTAATGTGCTGTTCTCTTGAGCTCTGTGCAGCAGAAAAGAAATGATGAAGGTCGTTCTCTTCTCTCCAACGGGTTGTTACTAGATAAAGTGAAATGTCACCTAAGGACATCTGATTAAAAGAGGCTGTGAGGAAAAACAAACCCAGCCTATTTGTCACTCACATCTAAGAACAAATATTGAAATACAATAACTATGAATTCCCCTCTTTCTTCCTTAATGCTGATTTTACAGACGCCTTCCTTTATAGTTGCTAAAAGCAGTGTCATTTTTTTTGGAGAATACTATATACCACTGCAGCCTTGGATGGAAATTTTCTGTTTCCCTTCCCTGCCAGTTCATTAAAATGAGTTCTAAGATGAAACAGAAATGGTAATTTCAAAGTCAGGGATACACTGCCTCTTTGAACTGCATGTAATCTGTTTGCCTCCACCCCCTTTATATTAACAGCAGAGCATACCAGCTAGCTATGCCCTGGCTTGCCTGAATTGAGTATTTTTTCTTCTATTGAATGAGTTTGCTTTTCTTTTTAAAAAGTTGCTGTTCCCAAATACATTCCTTTATCAACAACATGCACTTAAAAAGTCATTTCAAAGTCATCCTGCGCTCATTTTCAAGATAACAGAGATGTGTTTTGTTATTATAGTAGTTAAGTGATGATGTTCAGCATTACAATGTTGTGAGTGTTCTCCTGCTTCCTGTTCCCCTACTTCCCTACATAACAAAAAACAGGGAGAGACTACATCATGATGTAAAGGGCATATACTAGAAGGCCAGTAACCAGTCTCCAATGGAAAGCCATTTGGATGTGATTTTGCTCTAAGTTCAGACACCAAAATTTAGGTCTCTGCCTGTGAACTTAGTGTCCAGGCTTCCATTATAACCAACAGAGATCTGCAGTGTCAGTTGCTGATGCCATTTGAGGTGTCACAGAGCCTCCTGGCCTTCCTCATGACTACTAGAGTGGTGACCTGCACTGCTTTAAAGCAACAAGTGATGGGCCAGCGGGGCTCCCTGCAGTGTGTAAAATGACATGAGACACCATCATTTGGGTGACTCTGCAGTGGAGCCCAAAGGACTGTTCCAATGACCAGCTGCTTGGGGCTAGAACTGAACTCAAGAGTAAGGACCGTGGATGTTGGTGTCACCATTTCTGCTTGTTCCGTACACCCACTGCAGCTTGCCAGTGGTGCACCCACAGGGCAGGTGGAAATAGGTGATCTTTAAGATCCCTTCCAACCCAAGCCATTCTGTAATTCTATTCCCAGTTTCTTTGCCAGCGAAAGTGATCAAAACCCCAACCTTACAAACTTCCCACCCGCGGTGTCTCTAAGTGGGCACACTGCTGGAAATCAAGAACATCGCATTTCTGTGGCTTTGGTCAGTCCTTTCATCTCTATCTTAGCCACGTAGTGTCAGTAACAGTCCTGCCATTGCACAAGCAACAGGAAAAATGCTTTTCCTGTACAGAGGAGATGTGTCCTGGATGGATGCAGAGAGGGCCAACAAAACAGTTGGCCTTACGTCCTGTCTAAGTGTCCTTAGGCAGAAAGTGACAGTGCATTGCTGTTAGCTCATGTGTAATCCATTAAGCCTCCAAGTCCTGCCAGGAGAGGGGTGAGTGCTGCTTATTTTCTTTCTAAATGATATCCAGATGAACAGTGGAGCTGTGGAAATGGTATGATTTCATATAATACCATGAAGGCATTTTGTTATTAGACAAAGGAAAGGCCCTGTATTCTATTAATGTGTCAATAAGTTGAGGAAAAGAAAAAAAAAAGAGTTTCAGGATCTGGCTTTCCTTCTGCAATGGACCACTGCTGGTCTAAATTCAAATCTATACAATATTGGAACATAAAATTGAAAATTGAAAAACTAGACCTCAGACCAGAGAGTCCCAAGCAGTGGGCTGTGGAGGTTGATGAAGGTAGATCATGTCACAGCTGCTGGCTCTGGTACCTTCTGTATCACAGCGTGTGTCAACCAGGCTACAATCCTTCCACAATTAATGGCAAACTCTAGGGCATCATCTGTTATACTTTGCTGTACAGTTCTTGTCATCACTAGAATCCCAAACATTTTAGAGTAACATCTTTGAGTGTGTCTCTGCAGCCACGGAGAAGCAGTCTAGGATCAGTCCCTGGCCCTGAGGCTAGGTGGCAGTGACCTAGAGAGTTAGGAAACATGTCTTGGAGAGAGCAACTGGAGGGGCCTGAAATCATACCAGCATGACATAAACCAGGATATAAATTAACCAGGGTGAACAATAGGAGGCCCAGTGCAAGACCTCACTGCCCAAGCATCTGTCATTTATGAATATACCATTATGAACTGTAACATTCTTGTCCAAACCATGGCTGGCACTGTCCAGTTTTTCAAAGTTTCCTCCCCCAGGATAATATTGAGTAGATGCTGCAATTTATTCTGGGGATCCCTTATCACTTCCAGTAAATGTAGTGATGTGTGTAGAGAGATGGTGGCACATAAATTACCCCGAGACGTAGAAATGCAGTGCAGAAGACCTTATTAACATTCCTGAATGAGGGATCCTGCACTAAATGGTGATTCAGTGTGAGTAATGAGAAAGGCTTTTTCCCATTGTTTGTAAAAGTTACTGAGCAAGCTGGAGGAGCAACACGGCACGCTTGGGTAGTGGGCAAGGATCACCTAGAGTCAAACCTTACGAAAAGCATGTGAGAAGAATACATCCTCATTTAAGCCTCTCTGAAAATGAAATACCTAACCAAGGGTGTGCAATATACGCTTATTTATAGGTGTGCTTCATGGAGCCTAGAAAGCTAATTGTCCCATGTCCATCATTGGTGACATCTACATTAATTATGGCCATCTTTTGCATAATTAGAGCTCTTGTTCATCTGGTGGGGGAGCTCGATTTGGCTCCCCATCCATCAGTTCATTATGTCACTCTCTAGGCTGTGAATGAGATCCCCCACAGTCAGCGCAGGGAGAACCAGAAAGAGCCCCTATTGCTTCTCTAACTATTGTGCTAGCAATGGAAAGGGGGAGTGAAGGGGATTTCTCCATCTTTCCTGGCACTGTGAATAAAAGACCCTCTTAGGTTTTAGATATTTTAACTTGAATAAACCCAAAATACGTCCTTGAACTTGTATACCTGTGTGCCCTTATATTTTTCTCCTTCATAGAGCAGACTGCTCACCACCACCTGGAGAGTTACTATGCTAAATCCTTAATTTTATTTCCCCTATGCTTTGAAACCTTTCCCTAGAAATGGCCACCATGGAAGTGAGGGTTTATTTCCCTTCCCTCACCATTTTATAAATCATAGCAAAGGGGTCCATGCTGCAGTGTCTGTATTGTGTGAATTGTCTTCTGACAGACAGGGAAGGATGTGAGCCTTTAGCTCGTGGACTGTTTAAGGCAATACCCTTCATGGATGTTAAATTTCCTCAAAATAATTGGAGTGCAGCAAACTTTTCTTTGTAGCCTGTTTTTAATCCTGGATGTCATTACATTATTGAACTGAGCCATTGGCAGTGCCAGGAGAGATTTGTTGTAGCATCCTCTTGCTTTTGTGAAATTTGAGCAAATAATTGCTCGTGAGCAGGGGTCTGTAAGAAGGCTGCGCTGCCATGAATTGATGAGAGCATTTCCAGAGACATTTTGCAGTAATGATGAGCTGCTGACTCGCTCTGTGCTTGCTCCATTATACGCTAACAGCAAAAGTGACTTTGTATTGTACCTGACTACAAATGATCCAGGCTGTCGTATCCCTGCAGTGTTCCTTCCGTATAGGCCAAAACTCAAACAGAGGTGTGGAACACTGTACAGGGCTTGTGGGAAATAGTTGGCTTTAGGGTCCTCCTTGAGTTTGGAACAACCTGCTTTGGCCGAGCTAGAATGGGATATAGAGGGGTTGTGGCAACTTTGAGGGTCATACCTGCAATGCAGGGCTTTGAAAGGTAGCACAAGGAGAAATTAAGATAGAGGGAACTGTTACAAATACTTTGATGCTAATGGCCCCAGATTCTCTAGGAACGATTTCTTATTTACAGATGGAGGACACTGAAGCACAAAATAATAGCTCAGCTGTTAGAGTCCAAGCTAGACCCTCACAGCATCAAGGCAAAAACTCATTTCTCTCTTTACCTCCTTCAGTCTGTAAGTGTAAATACAATTCCATTTATTGAAACATTGAGTATCAGGGAGAATCACCTGACAACAGCTCTCTTCCACTACAAAGAATTGAAGATCTAAAAAAAGGCAAGGTGGAAAAAGAAAAACATGGAACTCTTCATTAAACATTGTTGGAGACATTCAAAGTCAGGCTGGAGGGGCTCTGAGCACCTGATGGAGCTGCGAGTGTCACTGATAATTGCGGGGGAGTTGGATTAGATGGCCTTGAAGGGTCCCTTCCAACTCAAACGATTCAATGATTCTATGATTATGCTGGTCTCCATCATGTTAAACAGTGCCTTCAGGTCATTGGGCATCTCCTTCTAAATCATCTTTCTCTTCTTTCTGTTCTCAGTCAATTTTAGGGGTCCAGTGTGAAGTGCAGAAGCAGCTGAAGGCCTTAGTCACACTAGAGCGCTTCGAACGGATCTACAGCTCCAGCATTGCCGGGTGCCAGCAGGTCAAGAAGAACAAGAACTTCGCCTCCGGAGGCTCCATCTTCGGCAAAGGCGTCAAGTTTGCCATGAAGGACGGGCGTGTGGCCACCGACATCATCAGCGTGGCCAATGAGGACGGGCGGAGGATCGCAGCCATCTTGAACAATGCCCATTACCTAGAGAACTTGCACTTCACCATTGACGGGGTGGACACGCACTACTTCATCAAGCAGGGCCCGTCAGAGGGCGACTTGTCCATCTTAGGCCTCAGTGGCGGGCGGAGGACCCTGGAGAATGGTGTCAACGTCACGGTGTCCCAGATCAACACAGTGCTGGGTGGAAGGACTAGACGTTACACGGACATCCAGCTGCAGTATGGCGCGCTGTGTCTGAACACTCGCTACGGGACCACTTTGGACGAGGAGAAGGCCCGCGTCCTGGAGCTGGCCCGGCAGCGCGCCGTGGCCCAAGCTTGGGCCCGGGAACAGCAGAGACTGAGGGATGGGGAGGAGGGGATTCGCTCGTGGACAGAAGGGGAGAAGCAACAAGTGCTAAACACAGGCCGGGTACAGGGCTACGACGGCTATTTTGTGATCTCAGTGGAGCAGTACCCAGAACTCTCAGACAGCGCCAACAACATCCACTTCATGAGACAGAGTGAAATGGGCAGAAGGTGACAGAGAGGGTCGATACGGTGACTTCTTGCCAAAGACAGCTACTCTTTTGTGGCCACTTACCTGACTGTGTTGTACTCAATCCTTTTTCTAAACTGAACAAGGTGGGGGGGAGGAAAATTAGCAAGAGAAGGAATAATACGGTTGCACTGTAACTCATGCAACATAACTTTTTTTCCCCTTTAATTTGGCCTTCACACGATTTTTGCAATGAACAGAAGGAATATTTTGCCGTAGTGTGATCACAGTGAAATTTACTGTCTCTTGTCCTTTTTATTTTTCCCCTTTGTGAGGAATTTGAAGTGGGGAGTCGTCAACGTACATCCTTAGGTGTGAAGTGAGAAATGGGTGTCTGTGCTAACTTGTGTCATCCTAACCCTTTCTGATCTGGGGCAGGGACAGATAGCCTTCCACCCAAAACATGGGGAGCCCACGGCGTGCCGGAGAGCTCTTCCTGAGAAGAAAGGAAAAGGAAGATGACACTGATTCCTGAACTCTGAAAGCGACCGTCTGAATCATGTGCCTCAAAAGAGACGTTACAAGTAGTTTTCACGTTTCACTTGGGACTTAAAAGTGTTTTTTGAGGGCTCCTGCTGAGCAGAAGTAGATTATAGAGGCGAAGGAGCTGATTATATTAACTTGCAAGATGATTCTCTTCCTTCCTGAACTGGAATAAAAAAAGAAAAAAAATCAGTCTTTTTTTATTATGAGAGTAGATACTTTTTGTTTGTTTTTGTGTGTGTGTGCAAATCCTGGTTTTAGTTAAAACCTAGCAAAAGCCAAGAAAGGGACTCCTGCTCTATTGAGAAAAGCTAAAATAAATCCTCTCTCATACGTAGAGCTGTTCTATAGGTGGATTTAATGCACCCATGTTGTACATTTGCTAATGGCATTACTTCATTAAATGTATAGTGTTTCAGTACATGAGGCTACGTGTTTAACAGTCCACTGTGCTGTATCTGATAAAACCAGTTAATTTTTAGGAAGCTGATTTGAATTTAAAAGTAGTTATAGTATCCCAGTGACATACCACTGAAAATTAGAGCAAGCCAAACCCTGCTTTTCCTGATTCTGGAGCTTGTATTTATTGGCTGGGAAATGCAGTTTTGAGTAGCATGCTGGCAAGTCATTTATGACTATGGCAGATAAATGTCTCTACGGGACTTTGGCAGCAGGGATTTTAAAATGTTTAATAGGTAGCAACAGCTTGTGCGTGGTGGGACAAGAAGGGGATTACTGGAGACAACCCTCTCACTGTTTCTTACACAAGATTGAGTTTAATGGAGAGCCCAGTTGACTGTTAGCAGTGAAGAGGGGGAAATTTGGATGGAAATGCCCACTACGAAGGGGACCAAGTGCTTTAATAAGAAACTGCTGACAGAGTTACTCAGCATGCTAATGTAATTTGTATTCACATAACCTCTGTGCTCTGGTATTTGCAAGAGTCCTTGAAATTCAAGGGAACAAGGAGATGAGCCGAGCATCCTCTTCCCTGCCTGCAGCAGCCCCATGATAGCCAGGGGCCATTCCTGCAGGCAGAGGTATTGCCCATATCTCAATGGGGCTCTGGCTGGAGGCGGCCAACTCTGGTCCTGAACAGGCATCTCCATCACACTGACACGTGTGTATCCCAACTCTGAGAGCTCTCATTGTGCTGCTCTGAGAACATCTCAATCCTGATTTTTTTTTTCCTCATCCACTTCGTTTTTTTTCTTCCTGGCTTTGCAGAGACATGTGAACCCAGGCCAAGGCTGTTCCTTTGCTCGGCACCCTACAACTCATGTTCTCAGAGCCACCACTGCTGGCATCCTCAGCCCAGCCTGATACTACTCTGCAGGCTCCGTTCCCCAAGATAATGCATGTTGGGCATGTACTGCTCGAGCAGCGAGATGTGGGCAACCCCAATGCAGTCCCAGTTTCCCTGTAGATGCTGGCTGACAGCTCCAGCTGCCTTGCCTCTCTGTTCCTGGGCACTTGCCAGGAGGAAGGTGATGGGATGGAAATTCCCCCAGCAGACTATTCCTCCTCCAATTCACCATCGTTTGTATTTTGGCAGCCGCAGAGCCTAGGGCTGACCCGCCTTGGGGCCACTCACTGGTACAGCCCTGAATTTCTGGTGGTCTCTCCTGTCTGCAGCAAGGGTGATGTTACTGATGCCATAACCAATGTCCTAATCACTACCACCCCTTGCCGCATACAACCTTTATGCTTTAGCATGAGTGAATCACAGGCAGCTGGATTAGAAAGGGCATCCAGCCCTGGTAGAGCCAGGTGGGAGCAGCAGCACCACTCAGGGCTTTGGCAATGGCTGATGAAAAAGCCATGGCATCACTGCTTGTGTTGCTGGGATAGAGCCCTTGACAAGCCTTGGTTGATGTGAGGATGCTCTGGTGGGGACTGGGGCAACATCAGCCAAACAGCAGCTGCCACTCAGAAGAGGAAGCATTGCCTTCTCAGGGCTGACCAGCTCCCCTCCCTGGGATACACTAGCATTCCCACAGCTCCTCGACTTTGTGATGGCTTTGAGTGGCTAAAAGAGCACATGCGGAGCAGAAAGAGACATACGGGAAGATGAATAGAAAGGCATAAATGTCCAGTATGCATCCTACCCAGTGCTCCTGTCCAAGTGGCTCTGAAGAGAAGCAGTGCTTCTACTTCCATCCCCATCCGTGTGTTACAATGCTAGCAGGAACAGAGCAAGAACAAACCACACCATCAAGGAAAGAGATCTGAGTGTGAAAATTCCCTACTCAACACTGTCAGCCTAAGATGGCACCTCTACAGCCTTACAGACTCTTCAGGTTATTACAGGAGGTAATGTCTTTGAGGAGCTCACCCATTTTTTGAGAGTCTCATGGTCCCGCCCACCATGGTGCAGGCAGCACAGGCTGCACTTCTCTGCGTGCCCAAGCTCTGCGGACCTGCACCCTGTATGGAACTATGGACAACATGTCAAAAAAGAGAAAAAAAAGAATACATCTATATATTTGTATATACATATAGGTGATGTTCTTTGATTTATCAAAGTCTTCAACTGAAAAAAAAATAAATAAAAAAGGATGGCTCTTCAGTGATGGATACAAACCTATCTGAAGATGTCTACCGGGCAGGGTTCTAGGTGTCCCTGCTAGGGCAGGGGCTGGGCCAAAGAACCCAGAGGTCTCTGCCAACCTTTTGGTGATTATGTGATTCTGTTTCTGAAACTTCATCCACTGTGAAACCTTCAGCATTTCAACTCTACTTATGTGGTGAAACTAGAAACAAACATTTTCAGTCTCAAAGCCCTAAATTTCCCCCTTTGTTAATGAAAAGTGCTTTTTCTACAGGACTCCACTGTTTTTCCATGGAACTTAAAGGAGGAAGCTATAACATAACAAGTGCTGAGCCAAACCCTGCCAAGAAAAGGACTGCTTAATGCTGTCACCAAGCATTTCCATTCAACTCCTGGCCATGTAGCCCTTGTGCAACCCCATTTGCCTCCCTGCAGGACCACATCATGGCTGCCCAACCCTTGTTTTGCTTATGGGCAATAGATGCTTCACTTCTGGAAGGCTCTGGATACCAGTCCCACTGAGCTAAGCCCCATATCCCATGGCTCTTGATTCACTTCTAAAAGCCAGTCAAGTGCATGACCATTGCTACAGAGAATCACAGAACATCGTTTCTTATGCATTATAGGCATTCATGGCTTGACTTGGAGATTCCCAAAAAGAGGAACCACTTCAAAATGCAAAGGATTGCCTTGAATTACTTCAAACTCCTGGGAATGTCTTCATATTGAAGAGCTGTGTGAAGGGTTGGGACCAAAGCTGGAGGACCAATTCCAACATCCCACACTGGTCAGTCCTGATACGAGCGATAGGTGAAGGCTGATGGCTCCAACCCTCCATAGCCATTGCTGGTACCAAAATGAGCTTCATTTGGAGATGCACCAGTGATGAGAGCGACTGGACTTGGACACAAGTTGGGGCCATGATGGCTCTACATCTGTGATACATCCTGCATGCTCAACCTGGACAGAGAGAATCTAATTTGACACTGCAAGAAATGACACAGCATTTGTTTCCTCTGAGCTCTTTTTTTAATTTTTTTTTTTTTTTTAATTTTTTTTTTATTTTTGTCCTTTGCAATTGAAGATTAGAGCTTGGAAAAATCATTAATCAGCGGTGACCAGAGGGAATCATGCAGCTCGTCATATCTGTGTCATCACAGCTATTGATAGAGCCACCACGAAAATGGGACAACAAATCTAAATGATACCAGGCAGGAGCTAATGAGATGAAGGTCATTACAAGTTCTTGATTTGGGTTTAAAGCCACAGACTGGGAGCCATCCCCAGGACCCATCTGGCTGCAGGTTGGAAGCAGTGAGGGATTTCTGTCATATACCTGTAGTTGCTTTATAGGGAACCGGGTGAGATTCTACTCTGTCTGTTATACAGAGAGTGTAACCAGAATAAATCAACATGGTTAAAAAAAAAAAAGAAAAAAATCTAATAAAGTACTTTTTCAGCTGTGACTTGTAAGTGTCACCGTGATAGATGGCAGCGCAATCCATTAAGCAAAGACAAGGCTCTTAACATGAAATTTCAGAATTCAATTTTACGATTTACAGAGAGGGCCCCCCTCATATTTACAGCGCAGCAGCCTGTTTGGATCTGCTCTCAGTGTAATTGAAACCAGGACCATGGGTCTCGGCTGCTCACTCTGCCACTTTTTAAACAGGGAGGAGAAATAAGTACCCATAATGTTAATAATAGAGCTAAAAAGATCGCTTTGCTGTTAAACCTTTTTTCCTGTATCTCCCCTTGCTGGTGGCGAAGGGCTGCATGTCCGTGCTGCTGGAGCTGGGAATGGGAATGTACCGGGGTTGGGTTTGGTGAGATGAATCCAGCACCCTCCATCCTACAGCATCCACATCCTTCAGCGGACACCTTTGAGCATCTCTTTTTTAAAACCACTCTTTTTGTCACCATCACTAAATATGTGGTTATTTGAACTCCCCTGTTATACTGAAAGATTCCACGCTTTGTCAAAAATAAAACAGATTTTTTTTTTCATCTCTACAGTCCAATAAAATTACTTGCAGGGTGAATTTCCAACAGCTTCTGGGGCACAGGAGCCCTGTGTTGCTCCCAGGCATCGTGCAGCGTGCACAATGCGGTGCCCCCGAAACCATCCCACCAAAGGGAATCCTTCTGTGTCTCTATGCTGCTTTCCTCTACTTACTGCAAAACTTGGTGATCCTGGCAAAGTATTGTAAGGCTCAACTCTTACCTCCCGTTCCAGGGGCCCGTGCCTTCTGGTCAGGGGAGCACTGAAAACCATGAGTGAAAATTAACTAATATATATATATATATATATACACACACACATATATATGTGTGTATTTTTTTTTTTCCTCAGAGTTTAAAACTGCTCAAGCAAACAACAGAACTTTCCAAAAACTGATAGAACTTTTGGACAATTCATATTGCTGAAATTCATATTGCTGAAATAACCAATCAAAGAAACACACTTTCCTATTAAAAAAAGGTTAATTTTGTGCGAGGACTTCTAACGCAGCTGCATCTGAGAGGAGGACTTCATGTCAATGCTGCACCTACGAGCCCAGCGCTGGAGACTCTTGTCATTACCCCGTGTAATAATTTTCCTGAAGTCTGGAACTAATTTTTTGAGAAATTTTTTTTCTCAACACTCTGCGTTTCTAATGCTGTATCCTTGACTGTGTAAATACAACCAGGCTGTAAATAAGTGCAGATGTAGATACCTTCTAGAAAAAAAAGAAAAAAAGAAAAAAAAAAAAACACCAACAAAAAATGACCAGACAGAAGTGACCGTGTGTAGCCTTCGGTGACAAATAAAAGACTATTTTGTGTTTAAATAGCTTTTTTTTTTTTTTTTTCCTTAATGAAAATGCTGAATTTCTTCACCTCAGCTGCTTGCTTCTGGCATGGGATTGGAGCTGGAAAACCAGCCCCGAGGAGATGGATCCAGTTCAGCGACCAGAGCAGGGCTGGGAGCTGCACTTCGGGCAGCTCCAAAAGCCCCTGTCCATGGTGCTGTGCACCCTCTCTGAGTGTTCCTGCTGGGGCAGGTGGTACCTAAAGGTGCCTTCAGCCTCAGCCATTTGGTGATGCTGTGAATTTGCACCCCCATGAGCATTTGCATCAGTACAAGCTGCCCAGAGAAGCTGTGGGTGCCCCATCCCTTTAGGTTCCCATGGATGGTGCCCTGTGCAGTCTGAGCTGGCGGGTGGCAACCAGATCATGGCAGGGGGTTGGAACTGGGTAATCATTGAGGTCCCTTCCAACCCAAGCTATTCTGTTTGATTCTATGATTCTATGGGGGATGTACGAAGCCCTCAGGGCTTTGCATTTCTATGGGTTAAATCCTAGGATTTGGGGCATCCCCATGGAGCTGGGGGAAGCTCCCATCCTAGCAGAAAGTTCTGCTCTTCATTCTGGAAACTAAATCCATAAAGACCTCTGAAATCTTTTGTTATGCATGTTTTTTTCCCATAGTGGAATCATTCTCCCCTTGCTCAGGTGTTGCATGTAACATCACCAGCCACTTCCTCAGAGGACCAGGGAGAGTCAATGCATGATCTCCTGACCCACACATTATGCACTGTGCATAATAACAGTACGCACTGTTAGTGATGCAACACTCATTGAGTCAGGCTCTCAGAAAATCATTGCCCCCTCCCCCCAAAAAATCAATTTATCACCCCCTGAAAAATAAAAATAAAGTTATCACCATTGGCATGGTGAGAAAACATCCAGCAAAGAAATGTGTTCATCCAGAGGGAGAAGCCACTGCACCATTTGACATAGCGACCCACGGGAAAACATATTTGATGCTGTATGGTGGTCCAGCCCCAGTGCTGGCTTCTTCTGGTGCTTCAGAGGAAGCTGGGGAATATCATCAGAAAATATGGCCAAATGATTATGGAGGAAAGTATTCTCAAATGGGCCTTGGGGATAACTTGATGGGAAGGGGAAGCAGAGCTCTGGGTGGCAGGCACAGGGAGTCTATCCATCGTCTTCCACATTCACTGCCTGGTCACAGCTCAGCTCCATTGCTGGTAGGCACCAGAGATAGGGGAATTAAACAGTATCTGTCTTTCTTTTGGAATCTGCTCAGACCTCTCTACACATGTGTCAGGAGTTAGGTGAGATGGGTCCGGCTGCTGGCAGATATTAGCTCTTAAAAGTTTTCACCCATTTCTGGCAATTTCTGCTGGGATGTTTTCCTCTCCACCAGCAAAATGTATTTTATTTCAGTTTCTCAACCTTCATCATCCAAGGCCAGATCTGCCACAATTTCTCCAGCTGTCCCACAAAGCAAATGCTCCTCGCACCAACCAAGCCCCTTTCTACCATCCCTTCACTATCCCAAGCTGGACAAACCTTCAGCCCCATAGCACAAAGACTTTTCCAGCAACTGAAATAATTTTTATTTCTCCATTCTTTTAACTGTTTGGTCACCTTTTGTCAAGCATGAGCATAGGTTTCACTTACCTTGTGCAGAAGGGCAAGGTCTTGCTCCTGTGCTCACAGTTGTTTTTTTAATCTCCAAGAAAGACCTTGTTTCTTTTTGCCAAAAGTGCACGTTGAGCCAATTATGCAGCGACCTTCAAGTCTTCCTTGGTTTCCAAGAGAAGCTGGCTGTCCTGTGGGTCCAGTTTTCAGCTTGTGTTCTGAGGAAGATACATCAAGCTGTTATTATTCACCTTTTCTAAGGCTGTGCTTAGCCGGGAGACTGAAATCACCCTGTGACACTGACCTGCCCTCGCTGGTACCCACCATTCATCATTTGATGTGCCACCAATCATTATCACAGAATCACAGAATCACAGAATGGTCTGGGTTGGAAGAGACCTCAAGGATCATAAATCTCTAGCCCCCCTGCCACAGGCAGGGCCACCAGACCAGGCTGCCCAGGGCCCCATCCAACCTGGCCTTAAACACCTCCAGGGGTGGGGCATCCACAACCTCTCTGGGCAGCTGTTCCAGCACCTCACCGCTCTCCTATTAAAGAACTTCCCTCTGACATCCAACCTAAATCTTCCCTCCCTCAACTTCAAACCATTTCCCCTTGTCCTTTCTTGTATTGGAGACCCCAGACCTGGATGCAGTACTCCAGATGGGGCCTCACAAGGGCAGAGTAGAGAGGGACAATCACCTCCCTATCCCTGCTGGCCACCCCTCTTCTGATGGAGCCCAGGATCCCATTTGCTTCCCGAGCTGCAGGAGCACACTGCTGGCTCATGTTCAGTTTTTCATCCACCAGGACCCCCAGGTCCTTCCCTGCAGGGCTGCTCTCAAGGACTGCTCCTTCCAGTTTGTATATATGCCTGGGATTCCTCTGGCCCAAGTGCCAAACCTTGCACTTTGCTGTGTTGAACCTCATTAGATTCACCCAGGCCCACCTTTCAAGTGTGTTGAGGTCCCTCTGAATGGCATCCCTTCCTTCCACTGAGTCAACCACACCACTCAGCTTGGTAAAAACTATTATCACCTACTTCAAATCATCGATAAATATATCAAAATGCATTGGAGCAAGGACTGATCCCTAAGGGTAGCCAAGGAAAACAGCGGCACTCGGAGCTGGCTCACTTGGTGAACCAGGTTTGGTTCTGCCCCATGTGGTCAGGCCAGATAAGACCAATGTTTTCATTAAAATATCATGGGTAGTAAATCAAGTGCTATCATGAGAACCACTCTGTCTTGCCTGTTCAATGGGCCAACATAGACAGATCGCATCCTGTTTGAATATGGGGCCATAGTGAGAGAGAGGCCTCTGGCTTATCTTTCGAGGGGCTGCTGGGATATTCCCCTTGCTTTTGTGCTGGGACCAAAGAAGAATTTGTTCTCTTCTGCATCCCTTTCAGAAAGCAATAAAGGCCTAGGTGACATCTCACATACAGCTGGAAAGTACTGAAAATAGAGAATGATGATTGTAATCAGATGGAAGATATGGACACACAAAGATGTGATGAGCCTTCAGATGCATCATCATAGAAGCAGAAGTAATTCATAGAAACACAGAATCATTAAGATTGGAAAAGACCACTGAGATCCTCCAGTCCAACCACCAACCCATCCCCACCCTGCCCACTAAGGCATATACCTAAGTGCCATGTCTACACAGTTCTTGCATCCATGTAGGTGTCTGGCACTGGTGAACCTGGAGGCCCATCCTAGTGCCAAAAAGAAGACCACTGTGTGGTGCAGCACATCACACATCCCAGCTGAAATACTGATCCCCCCAGGACTTCTTGGCTCAAGTGGCATGTCTTGAGTATGTGCCCTCTCAAGAGATGCTGTAATGTCACAGTGATGCCCCTATAAGTAACTACCAGCCCTCCACCACAATGTGTAGATAGAGCAATGCTGCACATGCAGCCTGCAGGAAGTCTGGGGTTAAAATCAGAGAATCACAGCACCACTGAATGATTTAGAATGGAGGCACTTGAAGGTCCCTCTGGCTCAACGCTTCCCCAGCAGGGACACCCAGAGCACAGCGCCCAGCACTGCATCCAGGGGCTTTTAGAGGTTTTCAAGGAGCAGGTCCTGCTCTGGTTCCTGTACCACCACTCCAGCACTGCACAGCACAGAACTGCAGCCAGGTGTCCAGAGAGAACCTCTTGGGTCTTTACCAAAACAAGGCAACTTCAGTTTGGATCAGTCATTTGTAGAGAAGTTTTCAATACCAAGGGAGCTCCCTTGAATATATAACTCTGAAACAGAATCACATGCATTTTTGTGATTTTGGATGTTTTTAGTTCTGTTTTTTCAGGTTTTGCCTGGCAAACCACTTCTCACTCCAGCACACTACATAAACCATAAGCCCTAGCACCTACTTGTCCTATGGCATGCTGTTTGGAAAAACACAAGCTTTGCTAAGCCCCTCCAACACATCCTCGTCAGGATTTACTCCATGAAGAATGACTGGAGCCTGTGCAAATGGCAGCACATCCTTTGGGACAGCAGCTTTGTAGCTGCAACTCAGAGAAAGGCTGAAGATTCAAATTTGTTTGGTATTTCCAATAGGATATTTCAAGGAAAAAAATAAATTCAACATGTGCCATTCTCGGCCCAAACACTGTTGAGAGAGATTGGGTTCTCATGAAGAACAAGAAAATGGCCATGTCAGATCAGAGGAGACCCTTTCAGCCCCATATTCTACTTCAAGATAAGTGTAATAGAGAGGAATAGGAACAGAACAAGATCTGCATCCTTGTGGTTAGAATCAGAGCATGCTTGGGCTTCAGAACAGCTCATCTCCCACCCTCTGAAATGAGTAAAACAGAGCCACGGCCAAAATACAGCTCTGGGTACAGGCATTGCTCAGCCTGTGTGAGTAGCTCCAACTCTTTAGTCACGGCAACGTTTTTTAACCTCAAGTTCAGAAAAAATCATCTTACCTCCAGGGTTTCCTGGGCAATGGAAGTCAGTAACCAGATCATTACAGCAAACATCTTCAGCAATGCCATTCCCACAAGTAAGATGCTACAAGTGAGCAGGATCGCATGATACTTTGATTGCTGCTCTAAGAGCAGAAAATGAGAGAGTTGTTAGCTCATCATTATGCCGCTGTTTTCCATCTGGGAGATACTCATATCCTCCAGGAATTTTACATAACCATACCTCATCATCCACCATCAGTCCAAGCTCCAAAACATTCAAGCCCTCAGCTTGAAGTCGGAATGTATCAAGCCTGGCAGAAAAGCATCCTTAACAAGCGGGACTGCTCATCAGTGGTATAGAGAAAATAAAACAGTGGGTTAATAAGCCAAGGCAGGTCACAGGCTGGCAGAAAACTGCAAATACACCCTGAGATCACGTCTACAAATGTGAATTGTGGTCCTGGATTTTAACAACAACAACAAAAAAGTACTAAAACAAGTTGAGAAGCAAAGCATAGAAAAAAATAAGGACATTGTGGTCATTTGCAATAGCTGCACTTCATACCTGTGCTGTGTTTCCTACTAGAAATCTCCTTCAAGCTACAAAAAATATTACTTCCATTTTACAAGCAGGACAAGCAAGGCACTGAGGTTAAATATTTGACCTGAGATCACACAGTTGGGGCATAAATAATGAAAAAGCCTTGACTTAACAGCCCCACAGCATTCATTCCTTGGCGTGACTTCTGAGCTGAGTTTCCTTCTCATTGCATCTCCTTATTTTGCTACCTACGGCATTTTTAATTAGAGCTGCTCTCACTCTCTCATAACAAAGCACTATTTTAAAGAGGTTGATTTAAGAGTACAAACATCGAAAAGCATTTGGGAATGGTTCTGGGTTTTGGTCTAGGAGCCTGAAAGGGCAGCTGTATGAGGTTAGCCCCTTTCGGAGTGTCTCTACTGTCATACTGGACTAGTTCTGCATTAGGCTTCATTGTGTATGACTTTCCCTGTGCCAGCTCTGCTCAGAGGCAATCAGTCAGGGTAAGAGGATACCATTCACTGGCTGCCTCTCCTCTACACTCTCATTTTCCCCTGTGCTAACATACCTCTGGAAATCCCACCAGGAAAAGCTTCCTCCAGTATATGGAGATGCAGCACCAAGGAAGGTCACCTGCATGCCCACAGCTTCAGGAAGCTCAGGGCATCACATCTTCAAGACATAGAAGGAAAGAAAATGTATATAAATGTCTGTACATTTTAGAGGAACAGCCACAGAAAGGATTTCAATGCGTTTATAAGCATTTAGGAGACTCTTCCATTCCTTCTGGCTCTCCTCATACACACACAAAGACACACACACGCTCACATACCCTGTCTCTGCTCTCCTCCCTGCAGGTGCACTTTGAGCAGACAAAGCTGTGTGTGATTGTTCAGTGCCCTACATCCCCGGGTCTCGTCAGCTGGCAGCTTTTCTAAACACGGCTTTCTTCCTTGTGACAATTCTGTGGGGACCTTGAGAAACAACTGCAGCAAACATGCCCTGGAACTTCACAGTTGAAGGGCTGACAACTCTTGAAATGCACTTTTCTTTTTTTTTTTTTTTTTTTTTTTTTCTTTTTTTTTTGTGCTCCCCCTTTGCCTGTCTACATGTCTAACAATGCCATTTGTGCTAGCATAAGTTCTTGCTCTGGCTGTGAACTTGTAGGTAAGAAAGTGATGGAGGTCCAAGGATTTTTTAAATATTTTCTGTAATCAAGTCATGGAAAGCAGAGTCTTCTATGAAACCCTTTGAGAAGGCATCAAATGTAGTCCCATTTTTATGTTTTAAAGCAAAAGAAATTACTTGGAGGTGGTCAATTTTATCCTCACTAGGTTTGGCCTTCCAGCTGAAATGTCTAGAGGAGAAGTGCATTTCCATGAACTTCTCTACAACCAATGGAGAACAAAAAGCTGAAGATTTAGGTGGGCTGTCGGCTGGTTGTGTCTTCTGGCCATCCCTCTCTCCGTGATACTTCCTGCTTGGGCAGGTATTTCAGGTCAGTGTAAAAATAGCTCTAGAGTAAAATGAAGTCAACTGAAAACCCAACCCAACATCTGATGGATAAAACTCAATCCAACATTTTGAAATTGGCCATTCTCGTCTCTTATTTTTCCCTCCTAGAATAAGAAATTATATAGCCCTCAGCTTCACTGTGACAAAAACTCAGTGAGGATCTCCGCTCCTAAATTGGCCGATGGAAGAGCCAAGTTAAACTGAAAAGCTGAAAATATCTTTTGGGAAAGCCCTAATTCAGGAACAGGCTGAAGTGGCTGCTTCAGCTGGGACTACAGCGAGCAACAGAGCCCCAGTACATGCTTTTATCTCACCTGTATGGGTCTTCTGTAGTCTTCTGGCTGCTTTCTTCTACCTCCTTCTCTTTACCCCAGTGTCTGTGATCTTCCAGTGCCCCACTGACACTCATTTTACACCAGTCAGGAGCACATGAAGTAGGTCCTAGTCTGTTATACCAATACCAATGCTGAGCATCTTCTGCTCCAGCTGTGCGAAAAGCCCCAGGATATCCTTCTGTCTCAATATCCAAATGGAAGTTTTGTGCATGTAAACACAGAATTTGGTCTTCTGTTCTACTTGCCCTGGCACCAGAAGAAAAGAGTTCAAACAACCACATTTTGGCCATTTCTTTTCTCTGCATCCTTTGCACCATAGCGCTTACACAGGTATAGTCACACATCAAAAGAACCTCCTTGATCTCAAAACCACAGGGATGGGGAAAGTCATCCTGTCTATTCATGTGCTTGGGCAGGATGGGCTGTGTCAGCTCTGACAAATGCCCACTTGGCATTCTGCTAAACACCTGCCCCAGCCTCTGCATGCAGCACTTTCCTTACAAGACCTTTTTCCTTGTGTTTTCAGACCTTATTCTTGCGTCTTCAGACCTCATTCTTGCTTGTTTTGCTCCTTTTCATAGTCTCCAGTGGCTTTACATCTTTCTGGGGATGCAGAGTGCTGGAGCCCAGCTGGGATATCAGTTGGCTACTCAGGCTTAGAGTCACCACCAGCACATGAATTAACCACAGCAGCTGCACTTGAAACACCCCTGGAAAGGCTGACTCGCAGCACAGTCTGTAAAGCTTTTCGACAGCTACTGTGCAAACTGCCATACAAATCCCTGAACTGATGAAATGTTAATGTTTGGTAATTTCTGAGGCTTAGAGTAAAAGAGGGAGGCTGGAGGGGGTGACCTCCCTTGTCCACACTGATGAGCTGAATTTTAGTCTCTTGGTAGCAGAACTTTCCTGGTGCAATTCTTGCTCTGTTGAAAAAAGTGGAGGAGAAATGAGGTCAGGTAGTACTGGACAAGGGGATGTGAACTACTTTTTGTTGAACAATGAGAAAAGGTTTTCTCGGAACCTTTAGTTTGGTGCAGAATGACTGGGGACAAATTACTGTTTAAAAGATGTTCTTCTTTTACAGTAATCAAAAGGCTGCTATGAAAGGATGAATTCTTTAAATACAATTTTTTAAAGTGCAAATTACTCACAACAATTCATAAGGAGAAGTCTTTATGTTTTGACATTTCCAAAGTTTTCCCTACATCTTTTACTAAATCTGTTTGAATGGATCTCAAATTTTCAAATAATTCTAGTAGCTACGAATGCCACTTAGGTAAACGTATTCATTGTCCAAGCACTGTATTTTGTTAGCTGTCTGCTGACGTCACCGGAAAACAAGGCTAGCAGAGTTCTGTCTGTCGTGGGCCCAGGAGACACCACTGCAACCATCTGCTGCAGGTCCTGTGCACCACTAAGTACACCATAGGTAGGAGACTTCACAGAACCGTAGAAACATAGAATCACAGAATCACAGAATCATTGGGTTGGAAAGGACCTTAGAACCCCACCCAGTTACAACCCCCTGCCATGGACTGGTTGCCCCCACCAGCTCAGGCTGCCCAAGGCCCATCCAACCTGGCCTTGGGCACATCCAGGGATGGGGCACCCACAGCTCTCTAGGCAGCAGTGCCAATTTCCTCCTAACATCTAGCATAAATCTCCTTTTTAATTTTAAACCATTACCCCTTGTTCTATTACTGTCTGCCCTTGCCTTCTTCTGCTTATAAGCTCCCTTTAGTTACTGGAGGGCAACAAGGAAGTCTCCCCGGAGCCTTCTCTTCTCCAAGCTTAACACCCCCAGCTCCCTCATCCTTTCTTCACAGGAGAGGTGCTCCAGCCCTCTGAACATCTTTGTGGTCCACCTCTGGAGCCTCTTCAACAGTTCCACGACATCCTTGTGCTGGGGGCCCCAGGCTTGGACGCAGTATTCCATATGGGCCCTCATGAGGGCAGAGCACTTCTGATGGCCATGCCTGGCTCAATATCTACTGTCTTGGTGCAATGACACATGCACTGAGAGAGCAGAACAAATACTAAATAGCAGTGGGCTTCACTTCATAGAATCATAGAATCACTAAGGTTGGAAAAGACCTCCAAGGTCATCCAGTCCAACTATCCACCTATCACCAATATTTCCCCACTAAACCATATCCCTTAGTACAACATTTCCACTTTTCTTGAACACCTCCAGGAACAGTGACTCCACCACCTCCCTGGGAAGCCCAGTCCAGCACCTGACCACTCTTTTGGAACCAGCCCTGGCACAAATTAAGATCATTCCCTCTGGTCCATCACTAGTTACGTGGGAGAAGAGGCCCCCCACCTCGCCACAATCTCCTTTCATGTAGTTGTAGAGAGCTATAAGGTCTCAGCTCAGACCTAACAGTTTCCTTTGAAGTTCTTTTCTAATATCTCTTCCTCAGCACTCTGTGGTGGTGTCCACAGACTCAAGAGTGGATGTACCAGTGCTAATGAATGGATAAACACCCACAAGAGAACAGCTGGGTTGGACTACATGGCATGATCCACCAGAATCACATGCACCTGTTCAGCATTCTGCCCTGCAAAGCCACGACCTGGGCTCAGGCAACACTGAATATAACAGGAATTTCTCCACCTCAGCTGGGAATCTCTTCCCATCAGCAAATTCCCTGTGAACCACATGTGCAAGCACAAAAACAACCCCCCAGCATTTGTAATGGGCATGAAATATCGTCTATTAAGCAATGATTGCCCCTTTCATAGATTCTCCTCTTAAAAGAAAATCTTTAAGCACTTGTAAGTTTAACTTTTGATATTTGCTATGCCAGTGGATCAAAGTGTCTTGATAATTATAATAATAGTAATAAAAAAGAAATAAAATCAAAATGTATGAAGTCTCTGGATGAATCTCCTTTTTGAAAATAATTTAAATGCAAAGAGTAACACAGCTGAAGCCCATAGAAAATGTCCACTACCAATCACTGGAGATAGATTCCACATAGCCTGTATACTATTTTTTAATATGATTCTACTTTGACATGATCTCTGCATTTTCAGCTGTCAGAAAAAAGAAAAAAAATCCTTCCCAGGGCCATTCAAGATAAGCCATGGTTTCCTATCTCTTTCGCCTGAAAGCACCAATGAAACCTCTTCCAGAACTATTCCCCATCTTCCTTTGGTCTCTTCCTATTAGTCTTATCATTTTAGCACCTCCTTTGATATATAATCCCTTTATGTTGTGCAATGATAAATCAAAATAAAGGGCACCTCTGAGTGACTTTATTGTTATTAAAAGGTCAGCTCTAACGGGTTTGCATCCTGCCACATATCCTGGAGAATTCATGGGAGATGCATAAAAAACAGGAGGCGCTGTGCTTTTTGAATGTTTAAATGCGATGAGCAGAGCTCTGTGATGGATCTTCCAATGCATCCCAGTGGTGAGGTCCAGGTGGGGCCACAAAAGCTGCCACAGACACATCCCTGTCCTCTGGAGGGGGCTGAGATGAATACACAATTCCTTGTTAACGGGAAAGCTCAATTAGTAACTAAGTCTGCTCATCAGGAAGGCATCGTCTTTCCCCATCCTCAACAGCCATCAGGGTCCATTATACAAAAAGAGATTCCGTTATCCCCACCACAGCTCCCTGCTGCCTTTTCCCACTGCTTTGACAGGACATCGTATCTCCTCTTGGGACGTTGTGGACTACTCAGCAAGGGTTAATAAGCTGCCAGTTGTTTGAGGGACCACATAACCCCTGCAGAAGCCTTATCACCATCTCCCTCACATGGCACTGGTCCAAAATGTGCTCACAGTATTTATTTGCTACCTGTCAATAAGCTCTTCCCGAAAGTGTTTTTAAGATACTTCACTGCATCTTTTCCCATCGCTTGCATGAGCGCAACAGCCTGATCCTGATGCAGCTTATTTCCTCAGTGTGATGTCCAGCCAGGAGATTCAAGATTTTATTCTTTTCTGTATTATTGAAGCACTAATCCAAAGTGCTGCCAGGTCAGGGCATCAGACAGCTACTGAAGACATACACACACACACACACAAAAGAAATAATAATAGGGAAGGGAAGGGAAGGGAAGGGAAGGGAAGGGAAGGGAAGGGAAGGGAAGGGAAGGGAAGGGAAGGGAAGGGAAGGGAAGGGAAGGGAAGAGGCAATGTCAGACCTCCAGCTCTATCCGTTGGACAGTAAGAGGTAATCTGCCATCTGTACTTCTCCAGGCAATGCTCTGCCCAGTTTCTGGACACCCAACAAGCCAGTTGCCAGGTATACGCAAATCTAGATCTACCAGCTCCACAAAGCCTGGCACAAAGTCCTTCATAATCACCAATTCAGGGAAATTCATCCAGGTAGGGAACTACACACATCTCAGTCACTTTCAGGCCTTGGACTTGCCTACACAATATCCTAATTTTAAAGGATTCTGCCTTATTCTCCTGCCCTCTGGTACGTGATGTTATGCACGAAGCTTCAGGACCTCAGCTTGGTATGGAGAGGTCCACACCAGATCCCAAAGGGCCAGAACAGAATATGAAAGCAAAGTAATCGCTGCTAGAAGAAATCAGCAGTAAGGTGGCATACGCTTTGCCCCCATCCGTCATATATTAGCAAAGCAAGTGGGCTGCTTGCAGAAAACAAGCACGTCACATGGTGTTTGCTCAAAAATGGCTTGGGTGAGCTATTAACACTTCATTAATACGTGATGAAAGGCAAATTTAGAGAGCTCCCCAAAGTGATTGAGAGCTCCAAGGGGCACATAAATGAAATGATAATGTAGTGTAAATAAGGCTGCGTAATACAAAGATTGGGAATTAGCATATGATCTAATAAAGGCAGCTAGATTTTACCAGAAATGCATTCACCACCTTCCTCCAACATTACACAGATCTGTGCAGTGGCAATATAGCAAGATTATAAATTGCAAGAGCAAAATTTTCCACTCTGTTAAAATTAAAACAACAACAACAAAAAGAAAAGGTGGGGGAGGGCAGGGGGGAGTGGGGAAAGGGAATCTGGAACAGAACAAATGAACCAAATGCACAATTTATACAAATCCATCAACTCCTCCTACTTTTGAGTTCAGTGTTTTTTTCCTTTCTCTTTTTTCTTTTTTCCTCTTTTCTTTTCTCTTTTTATTTTTGGTTGTTTGTCCATTTTTTTCCCCCAAGGATTATTTCTGTAAAGAAAGAAGAGCCTGAAAATATACTTGTATGCAGGGGACATATCTTTGGCGTTTCAAAAATTGTTTTTGATGTGCTATTCAGGACTGTTTTGAAACAGTATCAGTCCTTATCACACTAAATATTTTACATCTCTGCCATCTGAAATCCCAGAGTAGTGCCTGTGTTGGCCATTAACTCATTCAGACAGAATTAGCCTAAGCAATATTGCCAGAAATTGGCCATTGACACCAAGCAAATTTTAGGAGAGTGGACTTCGAGGATAGAAGTCCATTAACAATAATATCATTCCAGCCACTGAAGAGGCCATTAGTGTTTGTGCTTATTTTTAGTATATTTGAAAACACACGGAAATAATCCACAGTCATCCCCATAAGTAGCTCTCTATCCATTTTCACGTATTTATTTTGCATCGGGATTTTGTTCCATTCTGGAGGTCACTGTGCTACCAGCCACCCAGGAGCACAGATAAAATTTTGTGCGTGGTTGAACTCAGAGCCCTCACAGATCCTTCTCAGATCTGTCAGGTATAGTAAGCATAGGTCCTTATCTGATCAAAGGAGACATCCATCTTGTCCAGCATTAGGCTCATGAAGCATTGTCATCCATTCCACTAATTGCTCTGCTCCCCTATTATAGGCAATCAAGAGAAATTGGGCTGTGATCCATTCCATCCTAAGACAGATGGCTAAATTAGGGCAGATGCCTCCCGCTGTAGAAGTGACTTTTTCTCTTCATCACCTCTAAAGGAAGCCAAGGCTGAGTTCAGATGGAGACCACCAATGGGTGCAATGTGTGTCAACCTCTTCGGTGCCTCCTGGAGATGAACCTTGGCCACATGCACTTACCCCACACAAATGAATAGGCTGGTGCCATGGCCTCGTGGAAGGAAAAACTAGAATTATTCGTCAGCAGTAAATCTATTCCCTAAAAATAGCTTTCAGCAAGTAGCTGGGAGAGATTTTCTTGGAGGCTCTGTGAAGAGTCAAGGAAGCATGGAAACGTATGCCTCTGTGGGGGAAAAAGAAATTCCTGGCTTTCTGAAGTGGTATTAATGACTAGCAGATGGTTGAGAGACTAGGAAAAATAGGTCAAAGATGACATATAATGTCAGGACTCCTACATCAGGCTACCCCTTGAAATAAAATATTAAATATTCTTTTCTTGCACATGAGATTCACCAGTACTGACCACTTCAGGCCAAGACATTCCACTTTACATCCTTGCCCCACTCCAGCCCCTGGCTGATACTCATGCATGTCTTTGCTGGTCAGGTCAGGGGGCCCATTTCTCCCACCACCACTCTCCCATGGGTGATTTTTCACAGAAATGCAGCATGAAGAACATATTTCATCACTTCTGGCCCTTTCTGCTCCTACTCCACAGCCCTCTGCATATTGGATGACCTGAGAACTGGGGAAACAGCGTATTTCCAAATCTGAGATGAAAGTCTGAAGATTTTTTTAGTCTTTCCATGAGGCTATTTGGTTAACCCTATTATTGCTATTAATTGTCACATATATCAACAGTTATCGCTAGCCAAATGTACAGCATCTGTGGTACTTACGGACATGGTTTAGTGGGCAATATTGGTGGTAGGTGGATGGTTGAACTAGATGGTCTTAGATATCCTTTTCAACCTTAATGATTCCACGATTCTAGAGTTCTTTTGCCACAGCTTCTCTAGGTGGCAAGCTCTAGCAACAGCGGCCTGCTATTAAGTCAAATGCGCTCTGCTTTATTTCAAGTGACAGATGTCTGGATATTTGGCATAAAAAGGCAAATTGTATTCCCATGGATGTGCTATTGTGCTGAGATATATATTAGCCAAAAATCTAGTTTCTTCCACATAAATGCAAATGTCTACTTCTTTTGTGAAGAACAAACAGCAGCTCTTCACATTCCCATCTAAAATAACCCCATTCATTTCTTAGTCTCTATGGGAAAAGAAAGAAAAAGAAAAGGTCCAAAATTATGTCCAAAATGTGTCAAGGCCAACTGCTGACTAACAAACATCTGTCCCATACTCCACCAGGGAAGTGCAGCCTTCCGAAGTTTTGGAGAGGAGGAAGGCAGCGGTGTTTGATCCCTGCCTGGATGCACTCCATGCTATACACATGGCTTGGATGCAGAGAGCTGCAGGAATGCCAGCGCAGTTTAACACCAACTAGCAGCTCATGTTTTCATCCATTTTCTGTGCACACACTTCAGGGTTTATAAATCTCTCCTTTACATCCAGAATATTCCTGGAAAACAGATTGCTTCTGACAAGGGTTTCTTTTTTATTATTTTATTTTTGAAATATAGATTTTTTTTTAATGCAACATGCTTCCATTGTGTTATATATTGCAGATGACAAACTTCCCAGCTGGTAATTTCCAATCATTTATAACACTGTCGCGAGAGTCCATATTTTTATATCATACCATATATCTGAAATACGTTGGAAAACATAAAATTATATGAAACCGATAATAAATACATCTCTACAGACAGACCCACGCATGAGAAAACTTTCAGATTTTCTTCTCTGCCATATTATCTATTCTCCACATATCACTCTCCAAGGCTCTTGCTGGGAGTTTGCCACTGGGAAGCCAGCAAAATGAGCAGCCTACGTTAGGTTACAGAAGCTATTCTGCCTTCGACTCAGAAAACCTCAAGCTTTCATGAAGCAAGTCATAAAAAAAACTCTGATCTTCAATTGACATTGTCGAGGAAAAGAGAGATATATCCAGCGTGCCCTGGTTAGAGGGGCAGCAAGAGGAAGAATCAGAGCAAAATACAGTGCTGGAGCACTCCTAGCAGCTGGGGTAAAGCTTGTTCTGTAAAAGTGTCACCATTAAATGGCCATATTTATTGTCTTGCAAAAAAACATTGCACCCACGACTGGTTGAACGGCAAGCTGTGTGTTTGCAAGCAGGAAAGGGAAGAGCAGCATGCTGAGAGTTGTTTATGGCACATATAAGTGCCAAGTCACGTAGCATCCATCACTCCCGTGGTCCCCAGGCCCCACGCAGACACTAAGAAGCATATCCTTAAGGTAAGGGAAGTCTTAATATTCCCCCAGGAAACTGAAATACTGAAAGATGAAGTGATTGGATCAAGGTCTTGTAGAAAACCTGTGTCAGAACATGGCAGCTGTTCTTGCGTGCGGTCTTACCAGCTCCAATCCTGTAAAGGCAAATTTCCCACAGTTTCATTATAGAAGGGGAGGAATCCATCTATCAGACACACCAACGTTCTCCTAGCCATTGTTTCAGCAGGATCTTATCCTCTTTGTGAATTGGTCACGGTCAACTGACTGTCTCCTACAATGAGCATCACAAAAATGGCATCACAGCAAATGGACTCAATCATCAGCTAAAAACCTGGGGTTCCCTCCAGATCCAGCCAGGAGACCTGCTACCCATTGGGAAGCATGCCCCATCACAGGAGGTTCAACAGACTGAGCTTAGCCCCTCATCAGGGTGTTCACATTGCAAAGGGCACAGGGACAGCTGGAAACAAAATCTGTGTGACCCATTACAGACTTAAAAGGCTTCTCCGGGTCAGTGATGTTGCATTCACAGCAGGATAAATCATCATCATCACAGGATGCCCACTGCTCCCTAACGTCCAGCCCTGGTTTCCACCACCTGCTGCCACGCCACCCATGAAAACATCCTAGCTGAGTTTCTTTTTCCCCACATTTTTTCTCTCTTTTTTTTTTATTTTATTTTTTGTGTGTGTGTGTGTGGGTGTGTGTGTGTGCGCTGCAAAACATTCCCAGCAGGAGTCAGCAATCTCTGCTTGGGGTGGGAAATATTTCCAGATGCTCTTGGAAGCACCTTTTATTCACAGCATGCTCCTTTTTACAGCTAAGCGGGGGAAGAGAAAAAGCACCACCCTTCTATGGGTGTTTTTGTGAAATGGAAAAGCTATTCCGACTCCAGGGTGGAGATAAAATCAACCAAAGCATTATAGTTTTCTTGGATTCTACCCCATTCCAGCTGCTTGTAGTCCTCTGCCATCAGTTGTTGCTACCTCTTCTTCTCCTGCTGTGATGGAAAAACAATCAAGTTTAATACTGAAGTACCAAAAACTGACCACTGTGTTACAGTTTGTTCTAATTCCTCTTTGAAAGACCCCAAAAAAAGAAAGTGAGCTTTATAATCATATTTTATGAATTTACAAACATTTTTTTTACAGAGAAGCCAGCAGGAAGACCTTCTAGAACCAGTGGACTATTTTAGGGGTCTTCATATGAGCAACCTGGCATGTGCCAACAGGAGCAAAGCGTGGGCTATGCCCCATGAGGACACTTCAAGCTAGGTACCCAAAACCAGAAATATCCAAATGAATTCTGGAAAATCCTGGCTATATTTTTTCCTGGTGCTCTGTTTGACTTGACTCAGTGCTTTCAAATCACACTTCCCATTGCAGACAAGAGATATTAGGGAAGCAGGAGACACTTCTGGTGGCTTCTTTGAGATAGTCAAATATTGTTCCCATTGTGTGGAAACTGGCCCAGGGCTCAGAAGGATTTCCAGCAGCCACAAGCCGTGTCACACTGTCAAGTGAGCATCATACCTTGGAAATGCTGGGGTTAAAAAAAAAAACAAAACTTTGCAGAAACAAACAGATTTTAAGGATACAGGGAAAAGGTTTCACACCAACATGCACATGCAAACCAATATCTGTGATTTCCAAGTCAGCCTGGATGACTGGAGATGACTGGGTCACAGCTGCTTCCCTGAAAATCCAGCACTGCAGCTGCTCCTTTCCTAGAAAAAGGCCTCTTCCCTTTCTCTTATATGCATTAACCCATGAAGCTCAGCCATAGTCTTTTCCTTAACAGATGTGTCATGAGTGCCTATGGGAATTCGGAGATTGGCTTGTAGTTACTTTCCATAAGGCTTAAACCCAGACCAATGGGGCTTTTCCAAAAAAATGCCTTCATGAACCATGATTCAGTTAAGGATGAAAGTCTGTTCCTATAAGAGCTCATTGTTTGTAAGTAAAGCAGACATTATGGTTGTGAGAGTACGTTAATATAAAATAAAGCATATAATATTACTATTGTTTTGTAACTGGTGCACAGAGAAAAGTCTGGTTTGGGGCAAGCACAGGTGATCACAGCAGTGCTGATGCAGATGCAGCCTCTGGGCCATATCCCAGCCTTGACTTCATTGGTAACAAGCCAAAGCAACTTAATGAATTTTATTGAATTACTTTACGTAGCAGAAAAAAAATTGGCCCATTGATTCTTTTAAAAATGTATTTGTGTGTGTATGCATATGTATGTTTCAGATGGCTTGATAAATCCACAGCTATCTGGATTTGGATCTAATCTTACCCTGTACGTTAACCAACATGCTGGAAAAATTATTTTATGGGCAGAAAGAATAATTCTTCTTAGTCATAAATCAGAGCTCCTTAGGAGGGAAAGACGCATCATGGAATTTTTTTTGGTTCCTCTTACCAGAAAGCCTTACACGCATGGCCACATTAAAAGAGGTTTTCAAATGAAAACTGAAAATAGTTTCAGAAAATAAGGCAGCACAAAGCACATGGGGCTTGGTTTGATAGTAAGGAAATATAGGCTGAGGGAGAATATTACCAGCTGTGATTCATCTGATGCAAGAGACTTTCAAAAATAAGCTCAGTACGGCGGAAGGGTCAAAATTGTACCTGGGATTTAGGATTATGTTATCTGCTGTTCTGCAACATGGTGGCAGAGAGAAAAGTCTCTCTGATAGTGCTGATAGTGGGAATTGGAGACTGAGGATTAAGCAACAGCACAGATAGCAACCAGCTTTCTTCTGTTTGCCTTTCACAGATTGCAAAAAAAGAAAAAAGAAAGGGTGCCGGCCCGTGTGAAGCAGAAATAAGCTCTGTGCCCTGTTGATGAGGCACTGGGCAGCAGACAGATAACTACCAAACAGGTTGCTTTATTATTTAAAAAGGAATGGTGGAGAGTTTCTAAGAAGAAGGGTGCAGGTTGGAGGAAAGTTTCAAAAGCTCAGGAAACACAGATCTGAGGAAGAGAGTAAGGCTATGGCCTGACCCGCTCAGCCTCGGCCACCCAAAAGGCCCCGCGCACATCGAGGCCACTCCTTGCCGGGTAAGGCCTGCACTGTGTTGGAGATCTGGTTGGGGTGGGCAGACATTTGGTTGTCGGTGTTATCTCCTTCAGCTGCTCAGCCCCATCCTTCTGGTGGTACAACAGAGATATTTGAGGTCCCTCTGCCCAATCTGAGGCCTGTTGATAGCACAGGGCTTCATGGCGAACCAGATGGTGGCACCTTCCCCAGCCTAGGAGCTTGTCCTCACGTCTCTCAGCCATCTCTGTTCAATGCTGTACACATCAGAGCCCTCAGATAAAAACCTTGTCTTGCTGAGGATCCACAGCCTTGAAATCTGCTCTGAATCAAACTGTTTTCCAGGCAGTTTTCCATGGAGCAGAGGGGTGCAGAGGAAAAGAAAGGAAAGGCTTTACTCTGCAGTTTGGCACCATTCAGCCCAATAGGCTGCTTGAAACTCAGAAGATACACAGATGAGACAGACACTGGAAGGCATTTTGCAAGGAAACAATATCAAAAATTCAAAATGCACTTAACTGTGCATGCCCAGTAAAGAAAGCTCTGCAAACTTGCAGCACAAACACCATTCTGAGCGGGAGGGGATGGAACAATGATCTTCAGAAGTCCCTTCCAACATCAATTACTCTATGAATTAATGTTACAATAATGCTTTGGTTAAGGTTCCCTTCATGGATAAACCAATCTTACATGACATTCCAAACTCTAAGCTGCACCACATCCCATAGGTTCATAGAATCACGGAATCATCAAACAGCTTGGGTTGGAAGGGACCTCAAATATCATCTAGCTCTAACCTCCTGCTGCAGGCAGGGTTGCCAGCCACTAAGATTAAGCACTAGATCAGGCTGTCCAGGGTCCCATCCAACCTGGCCTTGAACACCTCCAGAGACAGGGCATTCACAAGATCCGGCAAGACCAATTTGTGCATTTTAACAACTGCAGAAAAAAGATAAAGGCTCTGCAGGGCCTAAGCAACAAATCCAAATCACACAAGTTAGAGACACAGACCAATTAGAAGAGTTCAGTGCTTACACCGCCCAATGCCATGCCTCCCAGTACTTGAAGGGAGCTTACAAGCAGGAGGTGGACCAACTTTTTACATGGCCTGATAGTGAAAGGACAAGGGGGATGGTTTTAAACTAGAAGAGGGAAGATGGCACAGGCTGCCCAGGGAAGCTATGGGTGCTCCCTCCCTGACGGTGCATAAGGCCAGGCTGGGCCATGGGCAGCCTGAGCTGGTGAGTGGCATCCAGCCCATGGCAGGGGGTTGGAAGTGGGTGATCTTTAAGGTCCCCTCCAACCTATGTGACTCTATCGTTCTAAGTTAAAACACCACTGCCTCCCTGGTTGCAATCCCAGCCATGCCCATGCACCAAGGACGTATGTGGCCCTTGCTCCCTAATCCTGCTCTCCTTGCAATCAGTTGAAAATTCCTCACCAGACCCCTGGAACCAACTGTGATGGGAGACAGATGCAGAGCCACTCCCAACATTCTGCTCTGCCTCATGCTCCGTCTACCACATCACCACCTAAATTGTTTCCAGCATCATCCTTGCTGCTGATGAGGTGCGAAGCAGACGCAATGCAGCTAAGCCTCCCCGTGCCAGCTGGAAGAGGTGAGCTTTGGTATACAGCAACATGCTCAATTCAAAAGGGCTCCATCAGTCAAGTTGAACGCCAGAAGTTCAAAATGCTTCTTCACAACATGGGAATTGTTTGGGTCTTGGATTTATCCTCTGTGCTGCATAACATTATTCATTACCTTTACAGCAATAGATAGGAATTTCCAGGTTGAGCAAAAAAATTGCTTGAACAGCTGCCAACACACCCCAGAGCAACTTGTTTAGAAAGCTGACCTCCATCTATCGTGTGTGCCAGACCTACATCCATTTGCAGCCTGCTCTGGCACACTGGGGCCAACATGGAGGTGTGTGCTGGACACAGAGTGGCAATGAGAAAGCCAATGAGAGCCAAGAAATGAAGAGTTTGGGGCATGCAGTGAAAAACTCAAGTGAAGGAAAGAAGTTTGTAGGCTCTTTTTCTGAGGCAAGACAACAGGAGGTGCTTTGGGACCAACATGAGTTGGAGGACAGGGCTGGCACCAGCTCCTGTGCTGGTTATGGGATCATAGGGAGGGAGCCCATGAAGTACTGTTCCAAGTAAGGGTAAGCACGCGCAAGGAGTATATGGGAAAGAGGCATGAGAGACAGCAGGGAACTCAAGGGGTAGATTTTGGCTGCTTGCAATGGGGTTAAAATGTAGAGGAGGGGCTGAGTTTGGGCCAGGACTTTCTGCAAGCTTTAGTCCCCAATGTAAATGTTGTTGACAGCCTCACAAACTAAGCTGTGTGACAGGGTTGAAGGCCTGTTGGGAAGCTATTGGATTTATCTAATTATTTTGGCAACGAACTGCAGTAGAGGGAAGCTGAACTGTAAGAAGACACTATGGCCCAGTTCTGTGCTCAACTGAAATGAGAATCAGAGGGAGGGTGCCCAGAGCCATGACAGCACCCTGCACATAATGCTACCATGCGTGGTCCGGTATGGAAGAGCATCTCTTACTCTGAGATCAGCCAACAGGTATTTGTGTGCCTTGAGAGCAGTCTGCAGAAGGTGCACTGGGCCAGGTGATTGGATTAAGCTGCATGAAGTTCTCCAAGAGCAGGTGGTAGAGTAGAATAAGGCAGACAGGACATGATCTCAGTGTTCCTAATGACTTGGCCTCCACAGTGGAGGCTGAATTTCTGTTACTGTCCAGACTCATGTGTCATCAGTCTTATCCAAAGCATTCACTCACACATTATCTGCTCAAGCATCAGCTACAGCTGCTACTCCACTGGATACAACTTTGCTTGGTGAGAGCTTGCATACCTTCCAAAATGGGTCTTGGCTGACCAGAACCATGAAGAGACAGAAAGGGAATTACAATTAATTAAGCACACATGCCTGTTCTGGGGTGCTTAGAAACACAACGATGCCGTAAGTGACTTTTGGAGCACTGCTGTGACAGCCAGCACATACCTCTGTACTGTCCCTTCTGTGTCATCTTCATAGGCAGTCATACAGCATTGCACAGAAAACCATGAAGTGGTACCTCTGGCTTAGCTGGACATCAGTGCAGAACAAAACAAATACCCACATGCCTACTAATTTATTGTATTATCTGAAGTTCTGAACACACACACGCCACAAGCAATAAGGCAGGGTGCAGATTATCTATAATCCACTGACAGCTATCGATCCACAAGGCTATCAACAAACCAGAATGATACATATGTCTTATTCAGTGTGGAGACGCATGCCCATGATAGCACTGGCAGAAAGAAGACACAGATAAATTCTGTGAATAACACAGTACTCTAAATAAGACATCAAGACTCCTTCTATATGTCCTTAAACAGAATTACCAAAGAACAAGGTGTTTTCCCTGCATAAAGACTTAAAAGCCCTTCCCCCACCAACTGATTTTTCTACACACAGACGCAGCCTTGTGCATGAAGGCAGGATGAACTATGGTGAGACAGCAACACAATAGTGACTGTGAGTGTTCACTCACATCCTTTTGCGTGTCTCCTCTGCAGCCATTTCACACGCCAAGGAAGAAGTCTTTAATTGGGGAGGTACATCACAGCCATAATCTATAAAGCATTGGCACAGGTTGCCCAGGGAAGTGGTGGAGTCACTGTTCCTGGAGGCATTCAAGAATCATGGAGATGTGGCACTGAGGGATGTGGTTAATGGTTATGGTGGAGAATGGGTTGATGATTGGGCTTGATAGTATCAGAGGTCTTTGCCAACCTTAATGATTCTATCATTCTCTACAAGTCAATCTGCACTTGCATGGCTGAAATTACTTGTAGCAACTTTAACTTGGGACTTCTCCCCTCCAAAGTGGAGGCCCTACTCTGCTGCTTGGCTCTGCAAAACCATTTTCTTCAACTCCACACATATTTTTTTTAATCAGCAAATTCTTTCCTAGTGCAAACTACAGGCCAGAACTCACAGCCTTCATTGGCCATATCTGTTGTCCAAGTAGACACACCAAAAATCACTGGGACTAGTGCTATGAGGGATGACTGCAAAACACAATACAACTACAAAACTGGTCTCTTTCTAGACACTTCCTTCAAGTTTAACTGGTTCCAGGGATGAAATTTTGGCATATGCAGTCAGAAGCAAGAAGGTTTGAATTACACGATTAAGAGAGCCTGGCAGGAAGGCCTCTAGGTCTCCCATATTACTCAAGTTTCAGATCTCAGACATCTCAAACCTGTACTGAACTCCCTGCCTGACAGGGCAGATCTGGAAGAAGTGCCACTTGCTGGTGAAATCTTTGTCGAATTCTCTTCATTCGAAGATATTAATGTGAATGAACAGCAATCCATAGGGCGGACAGACTGTTGATATGTTTGTTTTCAGAAGCAATTTTTCTGCCCCTGTAAGAAACACCGTACTCAGTCTCCTCTGCTCTAGACTGCTGGCTAAGAACAGTTACTCCACAGTATGTGGGATATTTTCTTCCCATTAAGTCTCTGTTTCAGCTACCTCAGAATATTACTAGGCTTTCCATACTGGAACTTGCAAAACTTCTTCATAAACAGATTCTTTGGACTCTCTCTTTCTGTTTTTTAGCTGTTCCAGTTCCTACAGTCGTCATATTTTTATTTTACTGGATGACCCTCTGTAGATTTCCAGAATGTGGCTCAGTGTTCTGAGACATCCAGAAACACCCTTTTAAGCTCACAACACTGCAGAGTCTATGCCTTCTAAATAAGTGAGACAAAGTAGAACTTCAGCCTGTGAAAGCTTGGGATTTTGCTTGAAAGATGGACACGGTGCTCCTCAGTATGTGGCTCTCCATGACACCAAATACATTCTGGAAAATGCCCCTCCATTTCAGGTGTTCAAAGTGTGGGGTGGGCCCTGGATAACCCGATCAAGTGCCTGATTTAGTGTTTGGCAATCCTGCCCGCGGCAGCAGGTTGGAACTAGATGATCTTTGAGGCCCCTCCCAACCCAAGCCATCCTATAATTCTACAATTCTATGATTTCTGAATCTGTAATTGCACATCCATAGGAAACTAGCACTCTTCACCACACAGAGCACAGAGGACCAGATGGTGCTTAGCAAACATCTCCTCCTTAACCACAGGGAATGAGAAGGACAACAGAGCAAGAGAGAGGAAAAGAGCCCAACCACCCACGTTCCTCGTGCAGTATCTAAAACAGTCAGTTTCCCAGAGCAGAAAATTTTCCTCATATAGAATCACAGAATCGTTTGAGTTGGAAGGTACCCTTGAAGGCCATCTGGTCCACCTCCCCTGCAATGCACAGAGACACACACAGCTCCATCAGATGCTCAGAGCCCATCCAGCTTGACCTTGAATGTCTCCAGGGATGGGGCATCCATCACCTCTCTGGGCATTGTGTGCCAGCATCTCACCACCCTTATTGTAAAAAATTTTTTCCTTATATCCAATCTAAATCTCCCCTCTTTTAGTTTGAAACCATTTCCCCTTGTCCTATCATAACAGACCCCACTAAAGAGTCAGTCTCCTTCTTTCTTATAGCCCCCCTTTAGATACTGATATGTAATGCTGCAGTAAAGAAAGCAACCAAGGTGGTGTCATGCTGCAACAGAATAGTGTCTAAATAGGGACAAAAAAGAGGTTTTCCTTTGTAATGGAGTGGCTACATCCCACCTAGAGAACTGTACATGTGATTCATGACCTTGTCTCAGACGACCTGTAATTACCCTGGAGGTAAAGGGCTTTGGAGAATGACACAAAGCATTCAGGAATTCCTGGCTGTTGGTATGACAGAGAGTAAAGGAAATGGGAGTTTATTTTCCCTGCAAGAGGCAGTTTGGAGGCAGTGATCTAATTGCCACCTTTGGAAATTATGAAAAGGCTTGAAATTCCTCCTTGCAAACTGCTGCACGCTGGGAAAACACTGCAAGGTAGAAGCATGTGGTGTGAAGGCTGGTGTCACTTTCACTTGAAGGGTAATAAACATATGGACCATATTACCGAGGAGATCTAAGCACAGTAAAAAAAATAAAGGCATGAATGACATCAAGAGGGAACAGGTGAAAAAAACCAACTATGCTTGGGACACCAGCAGTTTCCTTTCTCCAGGGACAGGCTGCACCATCTTACATAAATGTTTTGCTCAGCTTCTCAAAGGCATTTCAGAGCTTTCTTGCCAGCTTGAATTTTAAGCATGATTTGCAACGGTGCTTCCTTCTCTTGCATGTAAGGAACGGGAAACTCTTGCCAGTGGATTTTGCATCCAGTGCCAGATGAAAGGAGTGGGTCTTCACAGGCTGAGGCTGGAGCTGCCCCAGTGTAGATCTGAAGTTCAGGTCAGACTTGGCTGATTCCAAGTTTGCGTTGAAAATTAGACTCGAGAGATGAAAGAGTATCCAACCCTTCAGATGTGCGTTTCATGCAGGAAAGCAATACGCAACACTACAAGCCAGATTACAGCCAGCTCTCTGCAGAACCAAGCAGCCAAAAAGAGCTTATTCTGCACCAGGACATTTGGGAATTTGGAGGAGAAATAGCCAAGGAGAAAACGGGCTGGTGGAGAAACATGTCCTCAGAAACATTGGATCAATGGTGGAGTCTAGCCAGGAGCTCCCAGGACCCCATGCTACACAACCCAACACGAGCAGGGTGCCCCAGGAGAAGGCAGCAAGCAGAGCTGGAACCAGTGCCATGGGATGCATGCAAAAATGCCTCTCTTGAACCAACACTGGCTGCAGGAGGCCAAGCCCCAGGCACGGCCGTGGCCTGGCTCTTCTCCAGAAACCCGTTTGCCAATTCAGAGCCTGCTAACAGCCTGCTGACACAGGAGTAAGAAACTAATGAGGCTTTAACTCCTGGATAACTACAGACCAGTGCTTGGCTCCCAGTGCAGCCTGGAGCCTGGCCAGGCTACGAGGGCAATCAGGAGCAGGGTGGTTGCGGTCATGGCATGGCAAGGCTGCTCTGTGGAATGTTGAAGAAGTCCCCATGGTCATCTTCAGGCACTGGGGTACAAGCATCCCTCTACTGCTGCCCGATTAAAAACTGAGAGCCCAGCAGTGACATTCCACATTTTCCCTTCATTCCTCTCAATTTCTATCAATTTACAACCTAATTTTAGACTGGCAATGAATTAACAGAAATCTTTATTTTAAATGAGGAAAAGGAAGTGCTGTTTCTACACAGAGACCTCCTGCCAAAGTCCCACTATTGCAAAGAAAGCAAAGCAAAAGGCTTGATTTTGCCCATCAAGCACTGCCTGACTAGTTCTGCTGAGTGCAAGGAAAGAACCGATGCAGTGTGACCGTAATCTGCTGTATCTTTACCATCAATCACATTTTAATGAGAGTAAATTGAAATTCCAGGCACACATTAATAATGAATGCATGAATTAACTCTGAGGAACCATCTGATGATGCTTTCACTGGGCTGTGATGGTTACAGGCTAACATCACATTAGGTTACTTTCTGGACATGGATATGGAAAGCTTTGAAGAGGAACGTAGACTCAAATCTGCAAAGAGAATTATGTATCTGCACTTCAGCTGAACTAGAACTTAGGAAGCCACAAAATACAGTGACTGAGAGAAGAAACACCCGCCTGCCCAGACATCTGAGCGCTCACAGGCACCAGAGTCATTGCCATAAAGGTTCCTGGAATCCCTAAATTTTCAACAGGAAGTTTCACCAAAGACACATTGCCCCTTAGGTCACATTGCTCAGATTGCATCCATTAATGTCTGTTATACCATTTCAAAACTCGGATTTTTGCCTAGATTCTTGGAAAAGACCATTATGGTCAATGTTGAGAGGTAAGTCTCAACTCAGCAGAATTATCACCTTCCCAGGACAGGCAGATCCTCCTAGTGGCCACTCAGGTGGCAAGAGAGATTCATTCTTTTCATGGAAGCAATGCAGGGAAGCCAATATCTCCTTTAAGCTCAGGATAACACCAGGTTTCAGGCAGTCAGAGCAGACACCAAGAGCTTGGTGTCAGGACAAGCACCAGAAAATACCTAAAATCCATTCACTGCATTCCCTGTAAGTGCAGTCTACCACCTATGTGGCCTAAAATTCCAGTTTAACAAAGTTTATCTTCACACTCTGGAGCTTCCCAGCCCATTTCCTACCATGGCAGTCCAAATGGTGGCTGATAAAATCCATTTGGCTGCATCTGCAAGTACCACAATGTAGAATGCTTTTCTCCTTTTGGCTAAGGGGATGCTCATCCATGTGAGGATTCTCAGGACTTGTTTTCCTGTTTGGTTTAAGCACTAGGACTTTCTGGTAGATATAGCAGAGAAGTCTGCTTTGTGGGAAGGGAAGGGAAGGGAAGGGAAGGGAAGGGAAGGGAAGGGAAGGGAAGGGAAGGGAAGGGAAGGGAAAGGAGAAGAGATATAAGATGACTTAAAACCTTGGAGATCTTGGAGGCTGGTGGACTTTGGTCAAGTCTGAAGATCTGATTTGCTAGGATAACCCCCCAAAATATCTGCTACATCCAAGTGGTGTTCTTGACTTCCTCTCTCTTGTACAGAGAGAAAAGAGTGTTTGGGGTTACCGAGACAGGACTTATTTCTGGTATTTCTCACACCAGTGCTGCATATCCACATCTCCAGCAGCCAACAGGCAACACCACAGTGCAGCTTCTATCTGTTTGGCCCAACATGAGACCCAACACAAGATCTTATTCCATCAGACAATGACTTCTCTGTGCTCCACTGCAGCTGGAGATCTGTGGAGGTAGTGGAGGACACTGTGCTTTGCCATCACTTCCCAGAACCGAGCTCCTTCCCCTTGTACCCCCACCGCTCTCATCAGGAAGCCTTGTAGGAGATTTCCTCACCTTGCAGACACAATTCCAAGTACACAAGCCTCCAAAAATGCACTTCCATCCCTTAGAGCTACTCCAACATCTCGTAACACTCCATTTCTTACACCACGAGAATGGCTCTCTTCAACACCCTCCAATTTTAGGGGCAAAATCTGATCTGCCATTTACTTCACTGACTGAATCACCACAGTTTCATACACATCAGCCAGAAACAGCTTTCCTCTAACTCACAGCTGGAAACAGAAGAAGCCAAACATCCTTTTTCTCTCATTTTCCCTTTATCATAAACTTCCCTTTTGGGTCTCTCCACCACCATCTTCATATCCTCAATCCCTTCCTACCCAACAGCTTTTTTTTTTCTTCCCCAGCAGCCCGTTGACATGCCTCCTGAACTTATTTATAGCCTTATTTATAGCACAGCTTCAGCCACCTCACTTGTTAACCTATTCCATATGTTTATTTCCTTTTGTGTGAAACAGAGCTGCACCAGCTCTCCTTTATTCCTGGACCTTTTTACTTTCAGACAGTGGCCCCAGCTGCCCTGTCCCTCACAGGAGATCTGCTTTTTTGCTCCAGCAACCAAAAGAACAGCCCAGATATGGCCCAGAGTGAGAGGGACATGCCAGCTCTGTGCCAGCCACAACAAAAATGGATACCCAGCAGAAAGCCAGGTCATTCCCCACAAGCAGTGTAGCAAGCTTTGCTCACAGGGACATCCCAATGGGTTCACCTGTATCCAGAGGGATACAGAGACTGGGGAGAAAGGTCTCACCTTATCCTCTGCTTTTCCTTCACTCAGTGTCCAGAACTGTTTGCAAACTCTGTTCTTAACTTTTCCCATCCTCTGCTGGCTCATTCCAGAGACTGCTGCAATCCAGCCTCCTAATCCACTTGGAAACCTCTTCTATTTCCACTATTTCTGGCACCCTACAACTGACCAGTTTCCATAGAACACCTCTTGCCATCTTGATCTCCTCAAAGCAGCCAGATTTGGGTGGCATTTCCTACTGCTGCAACTGCAAGTGTCTGAACCTCCAGGTCCACATGAGAAGGAGTAACCTCCAGACAACACCACCCCCATGACCAGCAGCAATTCATGCAACGAATGAGGGCATTGTTTCCCAGTTCCCTATTTCACAGAGATGGTTGCTAAATTTTTCACTTTTCTTCTTCATGCTTAGGGTCTGGTGGCTGTGTGCCAGAGTTTGTTGGCACACAGGACCTCACTGAATGTCCATGTGCAGGCACAGCCATCCTTCCCAACTTGTGCTCAAGTTCAGGTGCAGCCTGACTCATACAATCATAGAATCACTTAGGATGGAAAAGACCTCCAAGATCATCCAGTCCAACTGTCCACCAATATTTCCCAACCAAACCATGCCCCTGCCAGAGCTCTGCTCCGCAGGGCAGATCCTAAGCCATGTCATGCCATAAAGGCATGAAATACAGGCTTTCCTCATGGACTATGGTGACAGCAGCCTAAGAAGCAATGTAGCATACACAAGTTTATGTTCAGCACTGGGGCAGCTTTAGAGGTAAACAAGCTAACACGTGTTGGATCTATCTCTATTGACTACAGCTCAGTTCTCACCCAGCCAGCAAATCCCGGAAAACCCCAGCCAGACTCTGGCAGCACACATTCTGGTAGTAGCTTTTTCCAGTCCTCTTCATAGGATCCTCTGGTTTTCCTCTTTTAGATTTGCAAGGAATAGGGCAGTGGGTCTTTATCTAGCATCTCCTCAATATTGGCAATTCTGCTTCATAGCCACCTTTGGTGTTGCCACAACGCCCAGCATCTCCTAACCAGCCCTTGCTGTTCCAGCAGCTCCTCTCTCTTTTTATCAGGCTAGTTTTCATTCCCTTCAGTAAATGACTGCAAGCACCCCGTGCTTTTCCAGTCTTATGTCCAAACACTCGCTCCCCACTCATCTCAGATGCCTTCAGAGCAAGCTGTGAGCAATCCTGTTTCTCTACTAATTTTCCAAAGGTTTTTATTAGCGAACTCCATAGTTGTGGTTCTTTTTTATGCAAAACAAACAAACAAACAGCCCTTCCAAAAGAGAACAACTGACATATGTATCTTTTTTTGCCCACCAGAAAACATGGAAACAGTCACATGTTCCCTCTTCTTTCTTCTTAACCCTTTTTTCAGGTCAGTTTTGGACCAGAAAAACTCAGGCCAGCAGTGATGTCTCTAAGAGTCTCCCCCAGGATGTAGCAGGATACTCGTTATTTCATATATACCCCATCCCTGGAAGCATTCAAGGCCAGGCTGGATGTGGCTCTGGGCAGCCTGGTCTGGTGGTTGGCAACCCTGCACATAGCAGGGGGGTTGAAACTAGATAATCATTGTGGTCCTTTTCAACCCAGGCCATTCTATGATTCTATGATTCTATATCCTCTTGGACAGAACACTAAATCTGGAGAAAAGCCATTCCCAGCCTTAGCAGTAAGAAACTTCCTAAGTTGCTCTCTGGTGCCCTTGGATTCCTCTTTCATGACCTCAATGCAAGCAGTCCCAGGCACCTTTTCTAATCCCTGTTCATCAAAAGGACCAAGGCCTGGCAAGTTTCTGGCTAAAAGTTTTGTTCAGTATTACAAGCAAACCATAATATGAGCAGGGGAAAGGGAGAATACACACACTGCAAATTCACTTAACCTTTTCTATTGTAAAACACACTGGATTTTAATGATTTCTATTTACCAGGAGCCTCAAATCAGCCTTAAAGCATTTACTAGTAATTCATTTTCTACTTTTTTTCTTCCACTGTGAGAGAAAGGAGGAAAAAAAGACAAAAAAGGAACTACAAACCAACAAACCTGCAGGCTTTAAGTCAGAAAGTAGACAAGAATGCAAGGTCTCATTTTTCTGGAAAACCGCTGTGCAGGCAAAGCTAGAAAGAGATCGTTCAGATACAAAGAGGGAAAAAAAGAAAGAAAATCAGATCCAAATATATCTGCAGATAAATATTTCATGCTCTTTCTGAATTGCTGGGTGGGATGAGGCCAGTCCTGCGCTGTGCGAGACTGCCACCTCCTGGGGTGGGCTGCCAGGCACAGGGCTGTCAGTGGGAGACTGGGTTGGATTTGATATTTTTCACCCCAGAAATAATCACCTTGCAGGGAAGGTGAATGACATCTCTATCTCTGGCTTTTACAGAGAGTGGAGAGGTTTCTTAGGAAGTGGATTCAGAGTTTAATTGTATGGAGATGGTGTTTCCCCTTGTATTGGCTCCACGAGATTATTTTCAGCCATGTCTGCTTTGTCTCTTCCACCAGAGCCACAGAAGTTGACATCAAGGGTACACCAGGTCTGGCTGCAAGAGGAAAGATATGAGAGGTGATGGAGTTCTTGGAGCAAGTCCTGAGGGTACAAGGATGCTCAGATGTTGGAGCACCTCTACTATGGAGACAGGTTGTTTAGCTTGCAGAAAGCTCTGGGGAGATCTCATTGTGGCATTCCAATGTCAAAAGGAGTCTACAGGAAAAGTGGAGATGGACTCTTTGTCAGGGAGCGTAGTGATGGGACAAGGGGTAATGGCTTTAAACTAAAAGATTTAGATTAGCTGTTAGGAAGAAATTCTTTACTCAGAAGTGGTGAGGCAGTGGCACAGGCTGCCCAGAGAAGCTGTGGGTGCCCCATCCCCAGCAGTGCTCAGTGCCAGGCTGGATGGAGCTTTGAGAAGCCTGATCTGGCAGGAGGTGTCCCTGCCCATTGCAGGGGTTGGGACTAGATGGGCTTCAAGATCTCTTCCTACCCAAACCATCCTGTGATTCTGTGTCCGCATTACCTGCCATGACTACATAGCTCATGGTGTCCTCTGGGACCCCTGGCTCCATCTACATGGGTCAGACATGTCTGTGATGAGGTTGGCTGTAGCCATTGCTTGCAAGGACAGGAGAAGTCTGGAACCTCTTGCCATGGATCTGTGCATCAGGCTAGGAATGTAAGGGCATCATTTTAGTGCAGGAGCAGACTCCCCATTTTCTGCACAAAGAGAAATATTAAAAGGTGAATATCTTCTCTTGACCTTGATAAAGAAGAACATCCAAGTTCGAGATGAAAAGATGATCATTTGATGAAATAGTCTTCCCTCCTGTACATCACAGGTGCATCATCACCCTATACATCACCTACATGAAGTTGAATGACTTTAATTAAAGCTAAACATTTAGTCCTACTGTGTGCTGCAGAGAGAGGACAGGGTAGATGAAGCTGTTGCAAGCCTGTGTTATGAGGTCAAAACCAACCAGAGCCCTTATAACAAAGGACAGAAAAGCTCATCAGCCCCAGTTTTCCTGATAAACTGGGGAAGTGGTTGACATGCTCATGTGTAGGGTGTTGGCTGCCAGCAATCAATCTTGCACAGCCACTATCTGGATGGGGTGCTGCAAGGAGACAGCCTGGGTACAGTGGCATGAAATGGCCCCACATCCTGCTGATAGGTTTCTGCCTCCTTCCAAGGATCTTTGTTTACCAGGAATGGTCCCTGTAATCACTCAGAGACTGCTAGCAGCTCGCTGAGTCTCAGCAAAAAGAATTAAAAACAAATTAGAGGTAATGAGCTCTTAAATTGCCTCTGAATCCACTGTGTGGCTGAGAGCTTTGGTGGATTTGGACAATCAAATCAAGCAGGGCCCATGGCTTGTAGAAGAGTTTAAGAATACTTCCAAGCTTCCCATTGAATATTGGCTGCAACTCAACTGCCCTTTCTCGTTGAAAGTAATAGTAAGAAATTCACTCAGCGCTAAAGAGAAGAAGAGGCTCAGCCCGAATAAATTGTTTTCTCCCATCCAAACTGCACCAAAACAGCTTTAGTTGACTTCTGTTATTAATTACTTCTATTCTTTCGGATTAACTATGAACAGTTACTCATCTATTATTAGTTACTCTGGACCAAAACATTTACAAAGGATCTCCAGATCTGGGTGATGGGAACTAAAGGGCTCTAGATTTCTCCATCCTTTGCTGCACAATCATTGTATATTGGTTTTCAAGCAAAATTTTACTGTGGACTTTGGGTGAGCCCAGCAAACATTCATTCTGTTTTACCTTTCAGGAGCTCTGCTGTATGGCCTGGATGTTAACCGTCATAGAATTATTTCTTCCACGCCTGCTGGCTTCAAAGATATTTCCTTGTGCAGTAAGGAATGCTGAAGGACTGGAGGTGCATCCCCTAGCTGTGAAGTTTCTGAAGCCTGGTAAGCAAGAGTAGTCGTGTTAATTTGGAGGTTAACTCAGAGCCAATGGGCTGGGGAACAGCATGAGCAGTGAAGATGGTCCAACAGGGGGCTCTTAAGTGTGGAGTTCAGGTGGAGCTGTAAAGCTCCTGAAGCAGGGAAGCTGCCTCCAGCCCTTGAGGACTCCTGAGGCATGGGGGAGCTCTGCCTCCTTTCTGGGGTTTCTCTCCAGCTTCCTTCACACTTAGGAAATGAAACACAGCCTCTCCCTGCAGAACAGAGAGCAAGAATTCATGGATCCTGCCCTCTCTGCTCCTGCTATTAATAGCGCTAAACACAGCTGGTCTGGAAATTGCTCAACCACACAGCTGGGTGCCACCACACATCCCCACCGCAATGTCTTCTGCAACATAGCTGGGGGCCCATTGCATAGTTGTTTATGAGGCTGATTTATGGGACTCAGGACAGGTTTTCAGAGAGAGGATGTGCTATGCATGCTTGTACCACGGAGGGTACTCCCAGGGATGGGGCTGTGCTGGATGGTTTGGATACTTGTCAGCAGGGACACCCCACAGTCCTCCCCCTGCACCAAAACCACACAAGTTCTGAATGTCAAAGGAGGAGGTGGGGGGACACGTCTTGCTGTTAGCAGATGGCTAAAAGCTTATCTGGATAAATTCATTTACTAATCAAAATCAACAGTTTATGTGTTTTGGAAGGTGAAAACAACAGAAATCAGTATTTAAAAGCTGGACAGGATGAACCCTAAGCCACTTAGCACAAACTTGTTTGCAATGCATTACTATTCCTCTCCTGTCCTGCCTTTATTCACCTTGTGTACACTGTACCTGTGCAACTGATAACACAGCGGTGTTTGTAAAGCAGATTTCAGACTGCCCCACTTCCCCACCAATGGAGCCCATATGGTTTTAAAGCGTTTTGTATCTCATTGCAAGTTTTGGGGTTTTTTTGCCCAGAACTTTTAGAGAAACAGAGGCAGCCACCCCTCTGGGAAACACTGCCTTTGCTGACATCTCCAAGGGTCACCTCTGCACAGCAGCTGGAACATCCAACTCTTGACCAAGCCCTGTCCTCATGCATGGTGGTTGCCCTCATCACTCTCCTGGTGGCAGCTCTGGGTGGATACTCCCACAAGTGGATATACCCTGTTGAAAAACTAGCAAGAAGGGATCCCACTTGGTCCATGCTAGCTCAGTTCCCTGCTGTTTTAATGAGCTTTCCTGCCTGTGGTGCAGTCTCATCAGCAGAGAGCCCAGAACTAGGCTGGGAGCAGGAGGAAGATGTCTCACACTGCCTTGCAGCACCCAAATGTGCACGACGAATTCATAGAATCACCAAGGTTGGAAAAGACCTACAAGATCATCCAGTCCAACCATCACCAATCACCATTAGTTCTCACTAAACCACGTCCCTCAACACAACATCTAAATGCTCCTTGAACACCTCCAGGGTCGTGACTCCACCACCTCCCTGGGCAGCCCATTCCAGCGCATTCAGCAAAGATCAGGCTTTGAGCTGCATACTTTTGAAGCCCAAGGCCACCTTGAACCTCAATTTGACACGTACTCATTCATCTGAGCCATACTGCATGTGCAGGATCAGACCTGTGGGTGAGTACTGGTGCAAGTGAAGAGGCACAGTGAGTCCTGTTTGCCCAGCTGGGGTGGGAACAGGCATGTCCCTAATAGTTCTCATATGAAAATAAGAGTTGCATCATCCCTACCCACGCCCATACTCCCTCTCTCATTAACAAAATTGATCGCAATGTTCAGGATTTCTTTTAGCAAAGAATCAGTCACAGCTATAAAATCCTCCCTCTGCCTTTGCAGGCTGAGGAATGGGAAACAGCTTGAGACACACACACACGCACACCTGACCTGTGCTGTCAGGCATTCAGGACTGATTCAGAATACCTTGCTATAAAGCACAAATGCAATGTGATTTGGTTACCACGCTCTGCTTCCTAGGGAGAAGTCCTGGTAGGTCAAACACTCCATCAGACCTCCAGTCCTCTAATCCAGACCCACCTCCTGCTGCAGCCCATGAAGTTTGCTTCTCCATCCCAAGGGAATGCATGCCAGGCTGTCTCAGCAATGCTGGAAAAGGAAATTTCCCCCGGGACTTAACCCCCTACATCCTATTTCCTCCTTTAAAACTACTCTTCCCATTCACTGGAACCAGGGCACTGGTGCCTTGTGCTCCCTGCAGTGTGGGCAAGGATTCTGTGGATCCAGTCCTTTGGCAGAAGTATAGCACTTTCTCTGTGTGGGCCAGAATTAATATGAAGCAGTTAACTTAACTAGCAACATATGTCTGCATCTTTTCTCACTCTGCCATTTAATCTCTCTTATCCACTGACCATGCAAGTCTCCTGTAATCACTGCAGAGTAATTATGTGATTATTCCAGCCCTTTAAATTACAGCTGCAGCTTGGACCCTAGCAATTGCAGGTGACACTGCAAGCCTGACTTTCTCAACTGTTAGTTAATTACAATTAGAAGGAAAAAAAAAAAGAAAGAAAAAGAAACAAAACCCACAATAATTATAATTAAAAAACTGCCAGAAAATGAAACTTCTGTTGAGAATTTTCACCTCAATCTTTCTTATCACAAGAAAGATTAGAGCAGGAGCCATTAATAAGATGGCAATTCATGTTAATTCGTCAGCACCTAAGACTGAGAGTCTTAATAAAACCAGCTAAAAGGAAATTAATAACGAACAAAGGCGATTATGCTGTTGCTATTATTACACTAGCTTTTTGAATCCTCTTGTGCTGGCTATTTTTTGTTGAACCATCCAGGGCATGGAGGAGGATGATGGGGCATGCCTCTCAAAGGTCTCGCATAAGGAGGATCTCTAAGGTCTGTAACAAGTCCAACCTGCAGTCCATCACATTCACCATCTTTTCCTGGGTGCCTCTCCAGTCTTGGGGTCTTTCTGGTGTCGTTCTGCTGGGGCTGAGATGTCCCCTCAGGGCAGGGAAAGGAACAAAGATCTCAGGGCAGGACAAAGTATGGAGGGAGGGAAACATCCCAGAAGAGTCATAGGCCTTTATGAATAGCATCACAGCTTTATGATGTGAATATCTAAAGCACGAATAGCTTCACAACTGGTGGAAGAAATAGGGAACCATTAGAAATCAGCCTTTTCTTTCTCTCATTTTAATGACTGTTGACCAAGTGAGAAGTACGTACGAACATTCTTCCTGAAACATCACAATCTGGATATTTTCAGCCAACTTTGGCAGGCTGAAGCACTCTTGACTCCCTTCTCCTGCACACTAACTGAGCTCTCTTCTCTTCTCTTCTCTTCTCTTCTCTTCTCTTCTCTTCTCTTCTCTTCTCTTCTCTTCTCTTCTCTTCTCTTCTCTTCTCTTCTCTTCTCTNAGGTGTCATAAATGTAGAATTGTAGAATCATCAAATACACTGAATTGGAAGGGACCCACAAGGATCACTGAGTCCAACTCCTGGCTCCGCACAGCACTGCCCAAACCCAAACCCGATGTCTGAGAGCGGTGTCCCAATGCTCCCTGAGCTCTGGCAGCTCTGGGCTGTGCCCACTGCCCTGGGCAGCCTGTTCCATGCCCACCGCCCTCTGGGGCACAGCCTTTTCCTCACAGCCCCTGACCCTCCCCTGATGCAGGTCCTGTTGCTGGCATCAGAGAGCCCCTCTGCTCCCTGTGAGTAGCTGTAGCCTCCGTGAGGCCTCCCCTCATCCTCCTCTTCTCTGGGCCAAACAAAGCAAGGGCCCTCAGTCGCTCCTCACACACCTCTTGCCCTCCAGACCTTTCCCCACTTTCACAGCCCTCCTTTGGATGCTCTCTAATAGCTTTATTTCCTTCTTACACTTTGGCACCCAAGCCTGCTCCCAGTGCTCAAGGTGAGGCCACACAGCACAGAGCAGAGGGGGCAATCCCTTCCCCCACTCAGTGTCAGAGCTGGGCCTGGTGCCCCTCAGAGTACGACTGGCTCTTTTGGACACACTGCTGGCTCGTGGTCAGGCTGCTGTCAGTGTGATGTCTCCACATGTCATGGGACAACCTCCATGAGAAGTGCTGAGACTTCTGACCCTGGGGACAGTGGATGGTGACAACAGTGAATCCAAAGTGCAAAACTCTCTGGAAAAGAAAACAATTGGGATCGAAATCTCTCTTTCCAGAATGGTGTCCCAGCCACCACATGATGGAGAAAGGGACCCTTCACTCCTCCAGCTCTGTGCAGAGCAAGACAGTACAAGCCATATAGACAAGTTTCACATCATCACTCAACCCAACTCGCGCTCTCTACCCCTAATACCAGGGTGCTTAAGTCAAGAGATTGGAGATTTGGACATTGGAGATCTTAATCGCAAAAAAGAGGCTTGTGAAGATCATGGCCACCTGCAAAAAGAAAAGTCATCAAGCAGGACAGGAGGAGGATCTCTATTTTTCACCCCGTTGCCTGCAGGGCAATTGTGCCCTTCTGTAAGGATAGTCTGCAGTATTTTAAGCACCTGCAGAAAATGATGCCTCCACCTAAGTGATTTGTTTAATCAGGCCTGAAAACAACCAGCCCTTGTCCTAAGGGCACAGTGAGGATGCTGCTACGGCCTCCATTATCCTTTCTTGCTCAGCTCACGCTGTTCTGTTTAAAAGATTAATGAGACATATATTCTCAATCAAGAAGCTATTTCAGAAGCTCTTACTTCCAATCAGTTGTACAGTTCAGTTAGTAGCATTATCTGCCCTTATTTTGGTTGGGAGTTTTAGCAAAATGATTTATGGATATTTATTTCCCTGAGTAGCATTTGCACATTGATGGACTGAATATCGATGGTGCTAAAGCCACATAATCAATGCACATCTAATGGCGTGTGGAGTGTACTAAATTGCCCAACAGTAATCTGGGGAGGGAAGGTGCACTGATGAGGATACCTGCACTCCTTCTTTGAGTGACATGTGTGTTTTGCAGTTGAAGAACACGTGTGTGTTTCCAAGACACACCAAAATAAATGATGTGTGAGTATCCTACTACCTACAGCTGTAGATAAGGGAAGATCCACAGTGGTGAATCTCACACAGGCTGAGCTCACCTGTCTGGTTCGAAGAGGACTTCTCCTGCTTGAAAATATATTTATCTTGCTTCAATAACTCATAATTTTAGTCTAGTAGGTCTGATCCCATGCCTAGTAGTGCCTATTCCCCTTTATAATTTAACATTATATCTGGCTCCAGCACAAATCTTCCTGCCCCCACGCAGCTCACCATCAAGCCACAGCAACAAGATGTGCATGGGAACACTATTGGAGCTGCATATTTTTCTCTTCTGACTGTAGAGGAAGCTAAAACTGCTGGTTCAAATGTAAACACTGCGACTCTAGACTCTAAAAGTTGGGTTGTATGAATTGCAGCCAGAAGACTGGAAGCCATATGCCATGTCATGCTCCGTCACAAGTGTGGAATGCTCAAAGGGAAAGCTTTGGGTAGCAGTTATGATGGAGGAAGAACCAAGGCACCAAGAAAGAGTCCAGTCAGGAAGGGAACACGTCAGGCTTTCATAGAAAAGGCAAGATATAAATAAAACATTTACCAGAGTCCAGAAACCTCACAGCTGCTTTGTTGCCATCTCTGGTCAGTATTACCTTGTTCCTTGTTCTAAGAATAGCCAACATCCTCATAACACAGCTCAGTTTTTCAACAGCAAATTAGCTCACATTGCAATTTGAAGCTAGAAAAAAAAACACATCCAGCTCCACTTAACTGTTTTAACAGCACTCAGTAAGTACCTCAGGAGCTCCGAGAAGCACAGTGTGTGCTGGTTGCTCTTCTTAGAGGCCCATCCATCTCTGTCCCCCTGCTCATTCCTTTACAGCTCTGCAACATTCTCATTTTTTTTCTTTACTTTTAGGACTATTTCAGCAAGTTTCATAACCCTATTCTTCTTACTCAGAACAGCTTGCAAGTACACTCTGATTCTTACACAAATCTTCCTCAGGAGTTTGTATCTTCCGAATCCTCTGCAATCATCTGAGCCTCTGCAGTACCAGCACATACCCTAGGTTCCCCTCACTTGATTTTGGGGTCCAGAGTGCAGATACCTCTGCTTTTACAGATATCCTCCACCAGGCTTTCTGCATAGTTTTGTACAGAAAGGAGTGCTCTGAAGGCCCAATTCATCCCTTCCTACTTGAGATACCTACAAAAGCTCAGATGAACCATTCCTATTAACGCCTCTGTCACTAACTCTGGTGAAACTCTGGTGAACTCTGTCACTAACTCTGGTTTCACTCTGGTGAAACCCAGAGTAGCTACTTGAGATGCTGTACCTACATCTACATTTCTAACATTAGACAAAAGGACCCCCTGCTAGGCTTCAGAGTAGAATCATAAAATTATTAAGGCTGTGAAAGACCTCTAAGATCATCTAGTCCAACCCCAACCCACCCCCACCATGCCCACTCACCGCGTCCCTCAGTGCCACATCTCCACAGTTCTTGAACACATCCAGGGATGGTGACCACCACCTCCCCGGGCAGCCTGTGCCACTACATTACCACTCTTCCTGAGAAGAAATTGTTCCTAATATCCAATCCAGACCTCCTCTGAAACAATGGCAGACTGCCCCACCCTTTGTCCCCCACGTGGGGACAATGTATGCCTTTTCTTTGGTACAACCAGATCAGACCTACTTTCAAGGTAGTTTTATCTAAAGTAGTCAACTAAGTTGTGAACTTTGCACTGAAGAGCATTTCTGCTAGTGAGAGCCCCGATTTTTCCAGTTACTTCCAGTTATTTCTTTAGTCCACAATAGCCAGGCACAGATTGGTGTCAGACTCTACAGCCCCTTTAAGCTGCCTTTTCATCTGGTCTTCTCTCTGCCTGCACCACTGGACTTTGGAGATACATGAAGTTGAATGTGATACTCTCAAATCTGTGAGATTTCACACATTTAAATCTTTTCTCCATTCATTTTGCACATTTTGGCCTGAATTGTTCATTCTAGGCATGCTTTTAGGCTCTTCTAAGTACATCTTAGAATTCCTGTATTTTTCTGAAGCATTTAAGAGAACCTCTGAAGCCAACGTTATCTCCCCCCATCTCTTCCGCCATCCTCTTCCTCTCTTCCCTTCCCTTCTTCTCTCTCCATGCTGAATACTCCTACCTCTCAACTGGTCTCCATAAGGCAAAAAGCTGCAAAGGAGATGCCTAAAAAATAAAAGGGAGGAGAGATGCCTCCACAAAGGACCACACTAGGAAGCTGATTCTTCATTAAAAGCAGACACAGTTTTAGTTGCTTGATTCTCTAAAATCCACTGAAATCAATGGAAAGAGCCTCAAGGACTCCAGATAACATCTGGACTCTGCAGCAGAAGCACACACTCCTCTTCAAATGTAAATCCTCATCAACTGCAAGGCTCGATCCAGCATTTCTGCCTGGTCTCTTCTTTCCTCCTTTCCATTCAAGCTCACTGCCCTGTTCTGCAGAATTACTGAATGCAGGTTCTCTATCACACTTACATTTAGCTACTGGGCACATTGCATCGTCCACTTGCTCCCAGGTTCCTTGAAGGCTCACAGAGGGGCAATGAACTGAAAGCGTGGCCCAATCTGTAAGTGTAATTGATGGCATCAGCAAATTCAGCGCCACGTTTGGGACTGAAATACTGCAAGAGGCCATTTGAAGAAGGAAATTGTGTTGAGGCAAATGCTTTATGGTGGTAACAAGTGGAGCCCTGCAAAACAGCAAATACATCTATATGTAGAAATACCCTTGGGTCACTTAGATTTTCCCCACAGTGACTCGAAGAGACAATGTTATGGTTTTGCGACGTGACATCACAAGGCAATAAAAGGAAAAGGAAAGGCAGAAAAAAATCTGGTGATGAACTGCAAAATAAACTGGCCTTCCAGCAAGCCAATAAAGGGAGAAGAATATCCTCCATTTCCAGAGGGAGGATGGAGAGTGGCAAAGATGCACTTTACAACCCCTTCTGCTGCTAGAAACTAGGGGTCTGCTGCAGGAAATGTTACGCATTCCCTTCTCTTCCCTCAAAAGAAAATTGAGCAAACCACTATGATTTAAGAAATGATAGTTCGACGGTCTTTCACTGCAGGCAACCTTCATCAAACGTTAGCCTCTTGGCTGCACTGCAGAGCATCCAGTTTTCAGCCTGATTTAGAAGATCCTTATTTCATCCCTTGATGTTTATGATCAGAATATTTCATCTATTTTCACAAAAGCCTTCTGCCAAACTCGCTATTTAAGTGGGAATAGCAGGAGTCTCTCAGTAATATTTGGAGAATATTCATGAAAGTTCAGAAGCACTCTGCTATTGACATGTTTTAAGAAGAGATTAGAATGGATTTTGCTAAACGACAACTCAAAAAAAATAAGAGAGGAAAAGCTTCAGCTATTTTTTTAATCTGGTTTCACTTTCTCAGTACTAATAGGCTAAGTGTTTCTGTCTGACTTCATTCTAAGCAACCAGAGCAGTTAATGACTTCATGTATAGAGTGCATTCAGGCTGTAGAGTTCAAGGACCTGAGGAAAAGGAGGAACACCAAAATGCCCCAATCAGCCAAAGATAACGTGACTCACTGGTGCAAATGGGAATGAAAGGCAAGTCTTCTCATTTGCCAAGGCTCCTCTGAGCTATTGGCAATGTCTCCACTGGTGGCTACAGCCAAGGGATATTCACAAGATGACCAAGTAGCTCAGAAATGCTCCTGGCTCTGTAATAAGATAAAAAGTGAGCAAGGAAACACCAGACACCTCCAAGACTTTACCTTTCTCATGAAATTAAGTATCTCCGCACTTACCAAGCCTGACTGTATTTAGTCCAGCCCATGTCCAGCTGCCCACCTGTAGCCCTTACGCACAATACAGTGGTGCTGGCAGAAGATGTCACGTTCTTCTTAAAGCATAATACAGTGGTGGGACTATTCAGCCAACATGTGGGTAACACAATTTCTGCTCTGGCTTGGTACAATTTTAAGTGCTTGGATGGTTTTTCTAAGCACCTGTTTGTAGATGGAGTGAATGTCACTTCTGACTTCTGCCAAAGGATGACCAAAAGAGATATAACATAGAAAGACAGGAGGTAGCAAGAATCCAGAATCACCATCAAGATGGACAACCAGGTTGTGGTCTTCGCTGCAAAGGCAAAGATAGGTGAAAGAGAAATGCTTACTGAAACAGTGACTGGACTCTGGGATCCCTCCCTTTCAGGAAGCTCCCTCAGTGCAGGGCTACAGACTGGTCCCCATTCTTGCTCGGACCAGGTGTCATAAATGTAGAATTGTAGAATCATCAAATACACTGAATTGGAAGGGACACACAAGGATCACTGAGTCCAACTCCTGGCTCCGCACAGCACTGCCCAAACCCAAACCCGATGTCTGAGAGCGGTGTCCCAATGCTCCCTGAGCTCTGGCAGCTCTGGGCTGTGCCCACTGCCCTGGGCAGCCTGTTCCATGCCCACCGCCCTCTGGGGCACAGCCTCTTCCTCACAGCCCCTGACCCTCCCCTGATGCAGCTCTGTGCCATTCCTTCAGGTCCTGTTGCTGGCATCAGAGAGCCCCTCTGCTCCCTGTGAGTAGCTGTAGCCTCCGTGAGGCCTCCCCTCATCCTCCTCTTCTCTGGGCCAAACAAAGCAAGGGCCCTCAGTCGCTCCTCACACACCTCTTGCCCTCCAGACCTTTCCCCACTTTCACAGCCCTCCTTTGGATGCTCTCTAATAGCTTTATTTCCTTCTTACACTTTGGCACCCAAGCCTGCTCCCAGTGCTCAAGGTGAGGCCACACAGCACAGAGCAGAGGGGGCAATCCCTTCCCCCACTCAGTGTCAGAGCTGGGCCTGGTGCCCCTCAGAATACGACTGGCTCTTTTGGACACACTGCTGGCTCGTGGTCAGGCTGCTGTCAGTGTGATGTCTCCACATGTCATGGGACAACCTCCATGAGAAGTGCTGAGACTTCTGACACTGGGGACAGTGGATGGTGACAACAGTGAATCCAAAGTGCAAAACTCTCTGGAAAAGAAAACAATTGGGATCGAAATCTCTCTTTCCAGAATGGTGTCCCAGCCACCACATGATGGAGAAAGGGACCCTTCACTCCTCCAGCTCTGTGCAGAGCAAGACAGTACAAGACATATAGACAAGTTTCACATCATCACTCAACCCAACTCGCGCTCTCTACCCCTAATACCAGGGTGCTTAAGTCAAGAGATTGGAGATTTGGACATTGGAGATCTTAATCGCAAAAAAGAGGCTTGTGAAGATCATGGCCACCTGCAAAAAGAAAAGTCATCAAGCAGGACAGGAGGAGGATCTCTATTTTTCACCCAGTTGCCTGCAGGGCAATTGTGCCCTTCTGTAAGGATAGTCTGCAGTATTTTAAGCACCTGCAGAAAATGATGCCTCCACCTAAGTGATTTGTTTAATCAGGCCTGAAAACAACCAGCCCTTGTCCTAAGGGCACAGTGAGGATGCTGCTACGGCCTCCATTATCCTTTCTTGCTCAGCTCACGCTGTTCTGTTTAAAAGATTAATGAGACATATATTCTCAATCAAGAAGCTATTTCAGAAGCTCTTACTTCCAATCAGTTGTACAGTTCAGTTAGTAGCATTATCTGCCCTTATTTTGGTTGGGAGTTTTAGCAAAATGATTTATGGATATTTATTTCCCTGAGTAGCATTTGCACATTGATGGACTGAATATCGATGGTGCTAAAGCCACATAATCAATGCACATCTAATGGCGTGTGGAGTGTACTAAATTGCCCAACAGTAATCTGGGGAGGGAAGGTGCACTGATGAGGATACCTGCACTCCTTCTTTGAGTGACATGTGTGTTTTGCAGTTGAAGAACACGTGTGTGTTTCCAAGACACACCAAAATAAATGATGTGTGAGTATCCTACTACCTACAGCTGTAGATAAGGGAAGATCCACAGTGGTGAATCTCACACAGGCTGAGCTCACCTGTCTGGTTCGAAGAGGACTTCTCCTGCTTGAAAATATATTTATCTTGCTTCAATAACTCATAATTTTAGTCTAGTAGGTCTGATCCCATGCCTAGTAGTGCCTATTCCCCTTTATAATTTAACATTATATCTGGCTCCAGCACAAATCTTCCTGCCCCCACGCAGCTCACCATCAAGCCACAGCAACAAGATGTGCATGGGAACACTATTGGAGCTGCATATTTTTCTCTTCTGACTGTAGAGGAAGCTAAAACTGCTGGTTCAAATGTAAACACTGCGACTCTAGACTCTAAAAGTTGGGTTGTATGAATTGCAGCCAGAAGACTGGAAGCCATATGCCATGTCATGCTCCATCACAAGTGTGGAATGCTCAAAGGGAAAGCTTTGGGTAGCAGTTATGATGGAGGAAGAACCAAGGCACCAAGAAAGAGTCCAGTCAGGAAGGGAACATGTCAGGCTTTCATAGAAAAGGCAAGATATAAATAAAACATTTACCAGAGTCCAAAAACCTCACAGCTGCTTTGTTGCCATCTCTGGTCAGTATTACCTTGTTCCTTGTTCTAAGAATAGCCAACATCCTCATAACACAGCTCAGTTTTTCAACAGCAAATTAGCTCACATTGCAATTTGAAGCTAGAAAAAAAAACACATCCAGCTCCACTTAACTGTTTTAACAGCACTCAGTAAGTACCTCAGGAGCTCCGAGAAGCACAGTGTGTGCTGGTTGCTCTTCTTAGAGGCCCATCCATCTCTGTCCCCCTGCTCATTCCTCTACAGCTCTGCAACATTCTCATTTTTTTTCTTTACTTTTAGGACTATTTCAGCAAGTTTCATAACCCTATTCTTCTTACTCAGAACAGCTTGCAAGTACACTCTGATTCTTACACAAATCTTCCTCAGGAGTTTGTATCTTCCGAATCCTCTGCAATCATCTGAGCCTCTGCAGTACCAGCACATACCCTAGGTTCCCCTCACTTGATTTTGGGGTCCAGAGTGCAGATACCTCTGCTTTTACAGATATCCTCCACCAGGCTTTCTGCATAGTTTTGTACAGAAAGGAGTGCTCTGAAGGCCCAATTCATCCCTTCCTACTTGAGATACCTACAAAAGCTCAGATGAACCATTCCTATTAACGCCTCTGTCACTAACTCTGGTGAAACTCTGGTGAACTCTGTCACTAACTCTGGTTTCACTCTGGTGAAACCCAGAGTAGCTACTTGAGATGCTGTACCTACATCTACATTTCTAACATTAGACAAAAGGACCCCCTGCTAGGCTTCAGAGTAGAATCATAAAATTATTAAGGCTGTGAAAGACCTCTAAGATCATCTAGTCCAACCCCAACCCACCCCCACCATGCCCACTCACCGCGTCCCTCAGTGCCACATCTCCACAGTTCTTGAACACATCCAGGGATGGTGACCACCACCTCCCCGGGCAGCCTGTGCCACTACATTACCACTCTTCCTGAGAAGAAATTGTTCCTAATATCCAATCCAGACCTCCTCTGAAACAATGGCAGACTGCCCCACCCTTTGTCCCCCACGTGGGGACAATGTATGCCTTTTCTTTGGTACAACCAGATCAGACCTACTTTCAAGGTAGTTTTATCTAAAGTAGTCAACTAAGTTGTGAACTTTGCACTGAAGAGCATTTCTGCTAGTGAGAGCCCAGATTTTTCCAGTTAATTCCAGTTATTTCTTTAGTCCACAATAGCCAGGCACAGATTGGTGTCAGACTCTACAGCCCCTTTAAGCTGCCTTTTCATCTGGTCTTCTCTCTGCCTGCACCACTGGACTTTGGAGATACATGAAGTTGAATGTGATACTCTCAAATCTGTGAGATTTCACACATTTAAATCTTTTCTCCATTCATTTTGCACATTTTGGCCTGAATTGTTCATTCTAGGCATGCTTTTAGGCTCTTCTAAGTACATCTTAGAATTCCTGTATTTTTCTGAAGCATTTAAGAGAACCTCTGAAGCCAACGTTATCTTCAGTCTACCACAAATTGCACAAAGCTTTGGTTAGAACTGCAAATACAGGTTATGTGTAATTTCCTGGCCCATCACAGTCACCACCTTAATGGCCTTCAGTGTTGTCTGATCCCTTGCTGCGGCTTCTCTAAATTTATTCCACATTGTTTTTGAGACTAGATAATTCTTTTTGATCAAATATGCATGTATTGCACTGTTCCCTGTATCAGTTTCAAGCACGGCCTCATCAAACGCTCTCAAGAGCATATCTACTATCAATAATTGTTTTCTTCATTGACTCTATTTCCAGTCCTACAACAGAAATTGGAAAAGCAACATGTGTGTTATGGGAGCGATATCAGTCAGTACTTTTGGTGCTGTGGATATAAGGTATTTGCATTCAGGATTTTGCTACAGCCTGTCACATGAGAATTAAAATGTAAAATTTCTCATCTGAAGTCTCAGTGTCAAACTCCCTGTCTCGTACAGTGACATTCCAGTACAGTAAGTTCAAGTAAGTAAGACTTTTTCACCAAATTCCAGTGTTCATATAAGAAATGCCTTATCAGGGCAGATGTTAGGTCTAGCTGGACCATCTCCTTTTTATTCCAACTTTTTTGGGCCACCCATGTTTTGTGGCAAGCGCTTCAGGAACTCACATCATAGAATCATAGAATCATAAAGGTTGGAAAAGACCTCTAAGATCCCAAAGTCCAACCCCACCCCATCCCACCATGCCCACTGACCATGTCCCTCAGTGCCACATCTCCACGATTCTTGAACACCCTCAGGGATGCTGACTCCACCACCTACCTGAGCAGCTGTGCCAATGATAGCCACACTTCCATCAAATAAATTTTTCCTGATATCCAACCTGAATCTCCCCCGGCACAACTGAAGGCCATTAGCTCTCATCCTAGGTTTTTCTGAGTATATCACTTCACAGTTTTCTGCTTACACTCTTGAAGGTAAGTCTTGTGCAGCTGCAAAAGGAGAATGAACGCCCACGAAAGTGTCTCCTGCTGTTGCATCTTCTAAAACAAATGACTGCAGAAGTGGTGACCAAACCCTTTCTATCCTCCCACCTCTCATCTCCCATTTGCCTTTTTTGCAGGTCACTCATGTTTGTACTTCAGTCCTTTCTCTAGTGCCCTTCTTTCTGCTTGCTGAAATCTATGTTTAATTGCTGATGTTTTCCATCACCTGGTGGCAAATCATAGAATCACATCATAGAATCATAGAATGGCCTGGGTTGAAAAGGACCACAATGATCATATAGTTTCAAACCCCCTGCTATGTGCAGGGTCGCCAACCACCAGACCAGGCTGCCCTGAGCCACATCCAGCCTGGCTTTGAACGCATCCAGGACGGGGCATCCACAACCTCCTTGGGCAACCTGTTGAAATCTCTGCTCAATTTTTTTTTCAGCCCACCATTGCAGAAGGAAAATTGAGCAAAAAAATTAAATTCCAAACATCCATACATTTATTTCTGAAACATTCCCTTGGAATTTCAAACAAGTAAATCTGTAATGTAAAAAGTAAACTTATCTTGCTGAAACTGATCATTACGAATTTATTATGAACAATATATTGTCATGATATATCACATACAAATTTTGATTAAACTATTTGATTCCATTTTTTACTTCCAAACTGTGATAACTACACCCTACACATACAACAGTGCTGCATACTGAAATGCTTCTATCTCTGTTTTCTGTTTATAAATACTCCTAAAAAAAAGATAGGGAAATTACAGACTCGCAAATAAAAAGTATTAAAATTGTTGACTCAACAAAAAGAAAAAAAAAAAGGTGATAAAAGGTGATATCCTCTAACATTGTTATGTAAATGGAGAAGAAAATCATCATCTAGGAGGAAAGCTTGGGAAAAATTATATGTATATCTATTCAGAATGATGTAGTTAACAAAGCACTGAAGTATCAGCAGTAAAGTGTAAAACCTGTGGAAATCATTATTCCTATTAAACATTTTGATACGTGCTGACATGATTGGGAATATTTATTACTAAAAGGTAGAAGTGCAGTAGAAGTAATATAATAGTTACTCTAAGAATTTCCAGCTAGCATTCTGGAGGTTATATTTCATATAAAGTGTTTTTTCTATATTTCCCTAAATTTTCAAGTTTTCTGCATTAGATTCCAGAAGAAAAAAAAATGGCATGGCGGAGGAGAAACTGTACGAGTCAGACTTTTTTCCAGGCTTTGCCTTCTCTTCTGACAATTCAGTACAGCCCTGGGGAATCAGTGCAGCCTTCTTGGCTTATTCAGTCCTGGTTTTCCAAGGAGCCTCACTCAGAAAAATCTTGTTACTTTTATGCCGAGTGCCCATGCATCTTTGTCCATGCTGGTGCAATGTGATTTCAGCCATGATGGACCAGCTGTGCAACGGTGCGCATACAGGGCATGTCTGACCAATCTGGTGGCCTTCTATGATGGAGTGACTGCATTGGTGGACAAAGGAAGGGCAAATGACGTTGCCTCGTCTTGTGCAAGGCTTTTGACATAGTCCCCTACCACATTCTTATCTCTAAGTTGGCCAGACATGGATTTGAAGGCTGGACTATTAGGTGAATAAAGAATTGGTTAGATGGTCATAGCCAGAGGACTGTGGTCAATGGCTCCACGTCCAGGTAAAGGTCAGTCATGAGTGGTATCCCCCAGGGTCCATCCTGGGACCGGTGCTCTTTAGCATCTTTATCATCAACATAGACAGCAACACTGAGCATACCCTCAGCAAGTTTGCTGATGACACCAAGCTGAGTGGTGCAGCTGACACAATAGAAGGGAGGGACGCAATCCAGAGGGATATGGACAGGCTTGAAAAGTGGGCACAGGAGAATATCATCATGAGGTTTAACAAGGCCAAGTACAAAGTGTTGCACTTGGATCAGGGCAATCACAGATATGAGTGCAGACTGGGAGAACATCTTGAGAGCAGCCCTGCAGAGAAGGACTTGAGGATCCCAGTGGACAAAAAGCAGGACATGAGCTGTCAGTGTGCACTTGCATCCAGGAAGACCAAATGTATCCTGGACTACATCAACAGAGGGCTGGCAGAGGGCGGGGAGGAGATTGTCTTCCTCTACTCTGCCCTTGTGATGCCCCATCTGGAGTACTATGTCCCAGCCTGGGGCCACCAATACAGGAGAAATTGGAGCTGTTGGAGTGAGTCCAGAAGAGGGCCACAAAGATACTCAGAGTGCTGGAATACCTCTCCTATGAAGAAAGGCTGAGGGAGCGGGGTTTGTTCAGCCTGGAGAAGGGTCCAGGGAGACCTCATTGCAGCCTTCCGGTATTGAAGGGAGCTTACAAGCAGAAGGAGGAGTGACTTCTTACATGGTCCGATAGTGGCAGGACAAGGGGGAATGGCTTTAAACTAAAAGAGAGGAGATTTCAATTAGTTGTTAAGAAGAAATTTTTTACTTAAATGGTGGTGAGGCCCTGGCACTGATGCCAAGAAACTGTGGGTGCCCCATCTCTGGAGTTGCCCAAGGCCAGGTTGGATGGGCCCTGGGCAGCCTGAACTGGTGAGGGGCAATCAGCCTATGGCAGGGATCGGAACTGGGTGGGCTTTGAGGTCCCTTCCAACCCAATGATTCTGTGATTCTATGATTCTATGATTTAGGTTCAACAGTTGGAGTTGATGATCTTGCTGGTCTTTTCCACCCCTAACGATTCTATGATTTTACTCATAATTTTAACCAGTGAAAAATTAGACAGCTGGCCACCATTAGGAAATAGTCCAGAATGGTGACCACCAGATGGCACTCCCTAACACCATGCACAAAAATGCTCCTATCTCTGCAACAAAGAGATTTTTAAAACAGTTTCATTTACACAATACAGTTAATTTCTCATCTTGAGCCAGCAGCACAAGATTTCATGGCACAGCCAGTGAATTCAAACTCATTTGAAGTAATTCCTCAGAATAATTTGCCAAGCCAACTGATTTTTTACTGGATATCCTTTAGACCTCCACTATTTTTTTTTATTAACACATCTTGAGTAAAATACATAATTAATTACAGATAAAACCACGGCTCATTGTAACTTTTATTGCAAATCAAATTAAAATGTCATACATCCTTACACTGTTTTTAAAAAGGACTTGAAAAGCTTTTAATGATCTCCTCCAACCAAGATTAAGTGTCCTTCAGGAAAATATGCTTTAGTCAACACCAGGTTTGGGGCTTCAAAGAGGATTAAATGGGTAGAACTCACTACTCTGTTCTACATCCAACCACGTCAAACAGTCCTTAAAATCTACAAATATAAAACTTCCCCTTCCCTTTCCCCTCCCTTCTCCAAATCAGTAGTTAAAAGATGGAAAGCCATACAGTCTAAGTCTTGTACATTAATTACTTGTCTTATGTTTACATACGAACCAAGCAGCTCAATGTCGAATGTGCAGTAATTAAAGTATTTCCAGATGTGTTCAGTGATCCTGCTCTGTTTTTACAGCCTGCAGTTATCATGTGTTTTCTTTTGGCGGCTGCATTAGGCACAAAAGTTAACAATTTTAGTTTAAATTGTGGTTTCTGAATAAGAAATATCCCCGGATGTCAGAGTAGTGCCCTGATAACGACAGCTCTGATCCAGCAAAGCTCTCCAAGCCAATCTTAACGTTTAGTCGTTGAATCCCTTCCTATTGACTGAAATCTCCAGAATAACCACAATCAGGGAATTCCAAACATAACATGAATCACGTTACCAAATTAAAACTGCAGTAATAAAACATTTCCAGTAAAAACTGATAAAGAAAAGTTCTCATTTTTCTTTTAAAATGTACTGGTTTTGCTTTTTTTTCCCCCCTATCAGGCTATATATTATGATTATTTCTCTTGCTGGTGTTTCACAACACAAACGAAATACCGAGGACTGTTGATTTCCAGACTTACTTTGCAGATGAAACACCGATAATGGCATTTTCAGCACATGAGTAAAATGTTCTCAGCCTCAGAAAAAGTGCAAAGTGAAAATCCANTTCCAGTTATTTCTTTAGTCCACAATAGCCAGGCACAGATTGGTGTCAGACTCTACAGCCCCTTTAAGCTGCCTTTTCATCTGGTCTTCTCTCTGCCTGCACCACTGGACTTTGGAGATACATGAAGTTGAATGTGATACTCTCAAATCTGTGAGATTTCACACATTTAAATCTTTTCTCCATTCATTTTGCACATTTTGGCCTGAATTGTTCATTCTAGGCATGCTTTTAGGCTCTTCTAAGTACATCTTAGAATTCCTGTATTTTTCTGAAGCATTTAAGAGAACCTCTGAAGCCAACGTTATCTTCAGTCTACCACAAATTGCACAAAGCTTTGGTTAGAACTGCAAATACAGGTTATATATAATTCCCTGGCCCATCACAGTCACCGCCTTAATGGCCTTCAGTGTTGTCTGATCCCTTGCTGCGGCTTCTCTAAATTTATTCCACATTGTTTTTGAGACTAGATAATTCTTTTTGATCAAATATGCATGTATTGCACTGTTCCCTGTATCAGTTTCAAGCACGGCCTCATCAAACGCTCTCAAGAGCATATCTACTATCAATAATTGTTTTCTTCATTGACTCTCTATTTCCAGTCCTACAACAGAAATTGGAAAAGCAACATCTGTGTTATGGGAGCGATATCAGTCAGTACTTTTGGTGCTGTGGATATAAGGTATTTGCATTCAGGATTTTGCTACAGCCTGTCACATGAGAATTAAAATGTAAAATTTCTCATCTGAAGTCTCAGTGTCAAACTCCCTGTCTCGTACAGTGACATTCCAGTACAGTAAGTTCAAGTAAGTAAGACTTTTTCACCAAATTCCAGTGTTCATATAAGAAATGCCTTATCAGGGCAGATGTTAGGTCTAGCTGGACCATCTCCTTTTTATTCCAACTTTTTTGGGCCACCCATGTTTTGTGGCAAGCGCTTCAGGAACTCACATCATAGAATCATAGAATCATAAAGGTTGGAAAAGACCTCTAAGATCCCAAAGTCCAACCCCACCCCATCCCACCATGCCCACTGACCATGTCCCTCAGTGCCACATCTCCACGATTCTTGAACACCCTCAGGGATGCTGACTCCACCACCTACCTGAGCAGCTGTGCCAATGATAGCCACACTTCCATCAAATAAATTTTTCCTGATATCCAACCTGAATCTCCCCCGGCACAACTGAAGGCCATTAGCTCTCATCCTAGGTTTTTCTGAGTATATCACTTCACAGTTTTCTGCTTACACTCTTGAAGGTAAGTCTTGTGCAGCTGCAAAAGGAGAATGAACGCCCACGAAAGTGTCTCCTGCTGTTGCATCTTCTAAAACAAATGACTGCAGAAGTGGTGACCAAACCCTTTCTATCCTCCCACCTCTCATCTCCCATTTGCCTTTTTTGCAGGTCACTCATGTTTGTACTTCAGTCCTTTCTCTAGTGCCCTTCTTTCTGCTTGCTGAAATCTATGTTTAATTGCTGATGTTTTCCATCACCTGGTGGCAAATCATAGAATCACATCATAGAATCATAGAATGGCCTGGGTTGAAAAGGACCACAATGATCATATAGTTTCAAACCCCCTGCTATGTGCAGGGTCGCCAACCACCAGACCAGGCTGCCCTGAGCCACATCCAGCCTGGCTTTGAACGCATCCAGGACGGGGCATCCACAACCTCCTTGGGCAACCTGTTGAAATCTCTGCTCAATTTTTTTTTCAGCCCACCATTGCAGAAGGAAAATTGAGCAAAAAAATTAAATTCCAAACATCCATACATTTATTTCTGAAACATTCCCTTGGAATTTCAAACAAGTAAATCTGTAATGTAAAAAGTAAACTTATCTTGCTGAAACTGATCATTACGAATTTATTATGAACAATATATTGTCATGATATATCACATACAAATTTTGATTAAACTATTTGACTCCATTTTTTACTTCCAAACTGTGATAACTACACCCTACACATACAACAGTGCTGCATACTGAAATGCTTCTATCTCTGTTTTCTGTTTATAAATACTCCTAAAAAAAAGATAGGGAAATTACAGACTCGCAAATAAAAAGTATTAAAATTGTTGACTCAACAAAAAGAAAAAAAAAAAGGTGATAAAAGGTGATATCCTCTAACATTGTTATGTAAATGGAGAAGAAAATCATCATCTAGGAGGAAAGCTTGGGAAAAATTATATGTATATCTATTCAGAATGATGTAGTTAACAAAGCACTGAAGTATCAGCAGTAAAGTGTAAAACCTGTGGAAATCATTATTCCTATTAAACATTTTGATACGTGCTGACATGATTGGGAATATTTATTACTAAAAGGTAGAAGTGCAGTAGAAGTAATATAATAGTTACTCTAAGAATTTCCAGCTAGCATTCTGGAGGTTATATTTCATATAAAGTGTTTTTTCTATATTTCCCTAAATTTTCAAGTTTTCTGCATTAGATTCCAGAAGAAAAAAAAATGGCATGGCGGAGGAGAAACTGTACGAGTCAGACTTTTTTCCAGGCTTTGCCTTCTCTTCTGACAATTCAGTACAGCCCTGGGGAATCAGTGCAGCCTTCTTGGCTTATTCAGTCCTGGTTTTCCAAGGAGCCTCACTCAGAAAAATCTTGTTACTTTTATGCCGAGTGCCCATGCATCTTTGTCCATGCTGGTGCAATGTGATTTCAGCCATGATGGACCAGCTGTGCAACGGTGCGCATACAGGGCATGTCTGACCAATCTGGTGGCCTTCTATGATGGAGTGACTGCATTGGTGGACAAAGGAAGGGCAAATGACGTTGCCTCGTCTTGTGCAAGGCTTTTGACATAGTCCCCTACCACATTCTTATCTCTAAGTTGGCCAGACATGGATTTGAAGGCTGGACTATTAGGTGAATAAAGAATTGGTTAGATGGTCATAGCCAGAGGACTGTGGTCAATGGCTCCACGTCCAGGTAAAGGTCAGTCATGAGTGGTATCCCCCAGGGTCCATCCTGGGACAGGTGCTCTTTAGCATCTTTATCATCAACATAGACAGCAACACTGAGCATACCCTCAGCAAGTTTGCTGATGACACCAAGCTGAGTGGTGCAGCTGACACAATAGAAGGGAGGGACGCAATCCAGAGGGATATGGACAGGCTTGAAAAGTGGGCACAGGAGAATATCATCATGAGGTTTAACAAGGCCAAGTACAAAGTGTTGCACTTGGATCAGGGCAATCACAGATATGAGTGCAGACTGGGAGAACATCTTGAGAGCAGCCCTGCAGAGAAGGACTTGAGGATCCCAGTGGACAAAAAGCAGGACATGAGCTGTCAGTGTGCACTTGCATCCAGGAAGACCAAATGTATCCTGGACTACATCAACAGAGGGCTGGCAGAGGGCGGGGAGGAGATTGTCTTCCTCTACTCTGCCCTTGTGATGCCCCATCTGGAGTACTATGTCCCAGCCTGGGGCCACCAATACAGAAGAAATTGGAGCTGTTGGAGTGAGTCCAGAAGAGGGCCACAAAGATACTCAGAGTGCTGGAATACCTCTCCTATGAAGAAAGGCTGAGGGAGCGGGGTTTGTTCAGCCTGGAGAAGGGTCCAGGGAGACCTCATTGCAGCCTTCCGGTATTGAAGGGAGCTTACAAGCAGAAGGAGGAGTGACTTCTTACATGGTCCGATAGTGGCAGGACAAGGGGGAATGGCTTTAAACTAAAAGAGAGGAGATTTCAATTAGTTGTTAAGAAGAAATTTTTTACTTAAATGGTGGTGAGGCCCTGGCACTGATGCCAAGAAACTGTGGGTGCCCCATCTCTGGAGTTGCCCAAGGCCAGGTTGGAAGGGCCCTGGGCAGCCTGAACTGGTGAGGGGCAATCAGCCTATGGCAGGGATCGGAACTGGGTGGGCTTTGAGGTCCCTTCCAACCCAATGATTCTGTGATTCTATGATTCTATGATTTAGGTTCAACAGTTGGAGTTGATGATCTTGCTGGTCTTTTCCACCCCTAACGATTCTATGATTTTACTCATAATTTTAACCAGTGAAAAATTAGACAGCTGGCCACCATTAGGAAATAGTCCAGAATGGTGACCACCAGATGGCACTCCCTAACACCATGCACAAAAATGCTCCTATCTCTGCAACAAAGAGATTTTTAAAACAGTTTCATTTACACAATACAGTTAATTTCTCATCTTGAGCCAGCAGCACAAGATTTCATGGCACAGCCAGTGAATTCAAACTCATTTGAAGTAATTCCTCAGAATAATTTGCCAAGCCAACTGATTTTTTACTGGATATCCTTTAGACCTCCACTATTTTTTTTTATTAACACATCTTGAGTAAAATACATAATTAATTACAGATAAAACCACGGCTCATTGTAACTTTTATTGCAAATCAAATTAAAATGTCATACATCCTTACACTGTTTTTAAAAAGGACTTGAAAAGCTTTTAATGATCTCCTCCAACCAAGATTAAGTGTCCTTCAGGAAAATATGCTTTAGTCAACACCAGGTTTGGGGCTTCAAAGAGGATTAAATGGGTAGAACTCACTACTCTGTTCTACATCCAACCACGTCAAACAGTCCTTAAAATCTACAAATATAAAACTTCCCCTTCCCTTTCCCCTCCCTTCTCCAAATCAGTAGTTAAAAGATGGAAAGCCATACAGTCTAAGTCTTGTACATTAATTACTTGTCTTATGTTTACATACGAACCAAGCAGCTCAATGTCGAATGTGCAGTAATTAAAGTATTTCCAGATGTGTTCAGTGATCCTGCTCTGTTTTTACAGCCTGCAGTTATCATATGTTTTCTTTTGGCGGCTGCATTAGGCACAAAAGTTAACAATTTTAGTTTAAATTGTGGTTTCTGAATAAGAAATATCCCCGGATGTCAGAGTAGTGCCCTGATAACGACAGCTCTGATCCAGCAAAGCTCTCCAAGCCAATCTTAACGTTTAGTCGTTGAATCCCTTCCTATTGACTGAAATCTCCAGAATAACCACAATCAGGGAATTCCAAACATAACATGAATCACGTTACCAAATTAAAACTGCAGTAATAAAACATTTCCAGTAAAAACTGATAAAGAAAAGTTCTCATTTTTCTTTTAAAATGTACTGGTTTTGCTTTTTTTTCCCCCCTATCAGGCTATATATTATGATTATTTCTCTTGCTGGTGTTTCACAACACAAACGAAATACCGAGGACTGTTGATTTCCAGACTTACTTTGCAGATGAAACACCGATAATGGCATTTTCAGCACATGAGTAAAATGTTCTCAGCCTCAGAAAAAGTGCAAAGTGAAAATCCAATCTCCACCCTGGCAACGCCTGAGCGCTCCTGCCCACCCCAGCAGGAAAATTGCCAATTGAGCAAGCGGCAAAGATGATAGAAGAGGTCTGTCATGCAGAGAGATGTGCTGTAAGCAAGGGAGCACGGCCGTAAAATCCTTAGGATGAATAAATTGGTGCATAATGCAAAAAAAAAAACCCACAAACTCTGGGAAGATTAGCGGCAGCTAACAACTTGACAAACCCTTTCCTAGTACCGATCCGTTTTGATAGGCACTAATTAAAGTCCTGTCTGGCAACTTTCTGTGAAATCAGAAGAGCTTAAGAGAGTCATCGCTCATGTTTTCAGACTTCTGAGCCATTCTCCTCCATGCACACCTACCTCCATCCACAAGTGAGATTAAATATAACAGTCCAGACAAGATGAAATGCAGTGCTCATACAGTTTTATTTGATTTATTAAAAGGAGAGAAGTAACCAAGTGGGAGGAAGTTAGGTCAAACATTCTAGATCCTTATGAAAATCTACGAGCTTTGCTCTTGATTTTCAAACATTCCTTTCAGATCGGTGCTGTGGTTGTCTTCAAGAAGATATGAAGATACAGAAGGGGGCTGGATTCAGGTGAGGAAGCCCAGGAAAGCTAAGGATGCTGATAAGCAAAGGAGAAAGCAAGAAGATGTTGGACTGCAAACCGAGCATCCCACAGCTCGGAGTCACAGCACAGACACTCTTGGCCAAGAGGCAGGACAGCACGTTGAGGCTTCTTTAGTATTTTCTCCTGGGCATTATAAGGGATGTACCGAAAAAGAAAAAGCTCCTTCTCCCTCCTCTACCTCTCTGGCTTCAGTGGGCCTCGGCCCCAGCTCTGTGACTTGTCACCATGCTCCTTAATTCCATTTATTTCCATAAAAACCTTGAGCTGTCTCAGAAATCTCTCTTTGCCATTTGCTTCTGTGGCCTTACTGGTTCCACTACTTCACTTAATGTCATATGATGGTTCCCCAAGGGGTACGTCCTTTTCCTTCCAGGTGTAGACTTTGCTGCAATGAGTGCTGGCATGTCCTGTAGGTAATATTGTCCTCTTAACTGATAACTGGTGGAAAATAGCTGGGGACCACGGATAGCTACTGAACGTGCATTCTGTGATTAGCGTTAGCAGAGTGCCTCTGTTTGAGCATTTATTCAAATCAGCTTTTGTGCCTGGAAGAAAGGAGCAATGACATCTGGTGGTTAGACACTGAAGCCAAGCTAGAAAGAGATTTCTGATGAAAATACAGAACGATTTCCTAGATGTTTTCTACCTAAAAATACAACAATATCTCTGTAACTGGAAGACATTAAATCATGATCTGGTGCGCGTTGGTGGCTTCAGAAAGGTCACCAAAGAATTAAATCTTGTAAATCCCTTGTAAGTCCCTTCCCAGCACCCTTGGTCAGGATTAGAGCCGGTCCTCCTTGCTCTGGATCCCTGGGGCAGATGCTCAGATACAATCCTTGCATCTTACGTTTTTCTCCAACGCAGAGCTCTCCTTCCCCAATTTCCCATCCCACTCAGCCTCCCCTCCTGGTTTCACCCTTCAGAGAACACGATGATAAATAAGCAAAAAGACATAAACCAAACAAAAATCACAAATGAACATTTTAACCATATTTCTTCACTTTTAAAGAGCACTACAGATTCATAATCTCCACAAAATCACTGAAGGCTTAAGAGGATGCCTCCCCCTGGGCCCACTCTTTGTGGCATTTCAGAGGTCAGCAAGCTTCTTTGTCTTCAGATTAACCTTCTTGAATATGTTAAAGGATAAACTTCTTTACAGAGCCCTACACCCTCCACAGGTCCTTTGGTAAGCACATCCCTTCATCCCACATAGGGTAGGGAAGTAAAAAGTCCTCAAATTCATGGCAGTGATTTTCACGTTGAGCAAAACAAGAAAAATAAATCTAGGCCACGTTAGCTCTTGTTGGTGTAAATACAAGCAAAATACTGTGATGGAGGACAACATGCTAGTGCCTATCACACCATAAAGTACAAATCAGAATTTCCTTTGAAGAGCAGCAAGTTAAAACGATTTCTCAAAACAGTGAGATTTTTCATCATTTGTGAACAATTTTAATTCACGAGAGATTTTTCACCAAGTTTATTCTTGTCATCCATTATTCTAGACTAACAGATACAAGGGCGTGCATTCCCTATAGATTCTATTTTGTCCCGTGCATGCATACTTCTATAAAGAGATGCCAGTCAGTATCACTTTCATTCAGGTCATTGCTGAATGATTATCTTGTCTTTCTTGGGAACAACAAAAATTAAGGCTACCACCCTTCAAAATCTGGTACATGAACATAAGGCATATGATGAGTTAGGCTAGCTAAACCCATAGACCCATCCAGTGGCAAAAAGTAATATTTCCTGGTGGCATTTGCATCCCAAAATGTAACATTTTTAGCAGCATCCCTGAGCTGACCTCAGGGTCATATAATGGTATAGCAAAGATTTCTCTGTGATCATCTCTCAGATATGTTGCAGCCTATTCATTTCATCAGATTACTGATTGGGTGACATTATTCTGACCTTGTAGTGAATAGGCTGTAAGTATAATATAAACAGAAAACACAAAATGCATATTTTAATCCAAAGCTGAATTTATAAATGGAAATTGCAACACAGCCAACATAGAAACCGGGGTTTGTGATTTGACGCACCTACATTCAGGTTTGCCATAGGAATGAATTTCTAAGAGATGTGCTACAAATCCAACCAAAATTTTAAACTCAACGCAGACAATGAAGGCTGATGGCCTTTGCCCTTTGTTATGCAGAAGGTGGGACTATATAATCATAGTGGTATCTTTAAAATCCCTAAATAAAGAGCTCCCCTTATGATTAAAACGTCACACACCTCCAGGAGGAAAGGAAGGTATTGTCTCCCCTTTATGGAGTGGGAAATTAGGCACAGCTTTACACCACATAATTATCCTCCCCACCTATTTGTTCATAATGTGTGGAAAACTTCCACTGTGCAAATAACTCATGAAAACAACCATTTTTAACCTTGACCCCATATAGCCCCGAATGCGCAGTTGTAGGCGTGCCCTTTCAGATACCAGCGGGAAGCTCCCAAGATGGGGATGGAAGGACAGAGTTCCAGGGCGTAACAGGGGCTGTGAGCAAGCAGGCAGGTGGTTCTGCCATTGTCACTCTGCCATGCTCTGAAACATGCAGGAGATGGGCTGTCCGTGAGCCAGGAGGACCATGGGATGGGCAGGTAGCTGCTGGGCCACCTCTTCTGCAGGCCTTCATCACAAGGCATGCTGAGAGCAGAGGTCTGAACATAAGGAGCTGCCTCTTAGCACCGGAGGGAATCTCAGAGGGATTTGGTGCTTCATGTAGCTGCTTCTAAAGAGGAGAATGTGAGCTGTATAATTTGGATTTTGTATGCCAGACCTCTGCAGAGACTCTGGATTCTCATCAGAAATGCCTTGTAGAAAGAAAACCTGCAGGGAAGGGCTATTTTATTTGCTTCTGAATTCTAATAGCAGCCTATTTTGTGCTGTTACCAAGCTCCTGGAAAGCATCTAGATTCTCTAGAGAAAAAGATCCCTGGGAGATGCATTGTATTTGCTTCTTGTGTAATATTCTGTATGGCGATGGTGGCCTATAAACATCAATGTGTTCTAGCACGGGAATGACCAAAAGCTGCCGTAGCTGGGTTGGACTTCACCCATGTTAAATGGCATTGGTGATTTCAGCCTTTCTATTGTGAGACTGATGCACATGTTCTCATGGCAAAAAAGAAGGGTAGAGCAGGTATGGGAGAATAGGTCTTAGGAATATCTGGAATAGAGGTTTCAGTTTCTGCATTAGATTTGAGATGGGGCAGATGTTGGGTTGGATGAAGAGAAATCTAGGGAATTACAGTACAAAGTGCTCTGGGCAGATGGGATTGAGCATTCCTTAGCACCCCTGATCTGGAAATTTCCAAGTGGGGGCAAGAGCAAACTCCCAAGGAACTCTGCTCCCACCTGCTTTTGCTATGGGAAATTTGGTCACCCTCCAGAGTAGATCTCTCTTTAATTCTGTGGAGGAAGATGTTCACTCTGGCCATCATGCAGTCATACTGCTTTCTGGATTGCCTTTTCTACACCATGACCATGATGGATGTCTCAAGGTCCCCTGGAGGCCTCTACACAGCCTTCATACAGTTTTCCACACTTGTAACCCATCTGACCCAAATGAATAACCCACCCCAAGGATGATGTCAGCATCCCAAGCAATGACAGCTCTCCCATTAGAATGTGATCCCAGGGAATGAGAAAGGTGCCAGGCTTCTGAAGTGCCACTTCCCTTTCCTACCAACACAAAGCAGCAAAAGGAATCAGTCCCTATGTGATCAGAAATATAAGTAGTAAATAATAACACCAGCATTCAGGTCACATTCTGCCCTGCATGGCTGACTCCTAGGAACTCAAGTGAGCCTAGCAAAGGGTATACCTGAGTCTTTAATGCTTGCAAAGCTTTCCCGTCTCCAACAAACAGCCTTATCTAACTAATCCTCATCTCCTCTGAGGAAGATGGAAAGAAAACACCATAGACTAGGAAAAAAAAGTTAAACATAATGCTTGAAGCTACCTGGTAAATTATGATCCAACTCAGGACTGGAGTTCTAGGACTCTCGACTCCCAGCCAGTTGCTAACTCAACCTTGCAGCTGCAAGGCCATTTTACTGGAAATAAAACAGCACTGCTTCCTGACTTCTGTGAGTTTTGCTACCAGCTAGAGGAGCACAGCCTCCAGGGTTGCCTAAGCACCTTTTGCCAAAACTGAATTGTAATGTGGCTTATGCAGTTTTGCTTGATTTACTTTGTTCCTTTGATGTGCAAGGATTTAGTGACATGCTTAGCAATACAGTAGCATGAGAGACATTGCATAAAATCAAATCACTGCTGGGGCAGATGCTTCCAGATTTAAAAGCCCGATTGGTACCGCAGACACGTAGCTGTCTAACTGCAGGCTGTTTCGCCTGAAACTCAGGTTGTAAGGGCTTCTCAGGACCCCTTTTAGTCCCCAAACTGCTGTAACAAGGCTTAGGAGTCATTCTTTGAGCTTCAAGGTGACCATTTAGATCAGCAGTAGCTGCTCTGTGACATTCAGGCTGTACCAGTGTCTCTAAAGGTCTGCTTTCAGCTCTGATTCATCAGCCAGTGTCACCCTTCTCCCCTCCCTTCCTTGCTCTGCCAGCTGTGGACATGGCCAGGGTGACCTACATGCTTGTCACCTCCAGGCTGGGTTTTACCTTCATTCACAGTTTCTAAAATAGGACATGAAGCAGATGGACAGATCCTGGATGGCTCACAGAGGAGCCACTTCATGGCCTGGGACATGTCAAGTGACACTGAAGCGCCAGTGATGCGTCAGTTCCCAGACACAGCCAGGCTTTCCCTGTGATCCATCAACCACGTCTCGTAGGAACAGGGCAGCTCCCACACCTGAGGATGAAGCATGTGTCATCGGGAAAAAGCATAATCTAGGAAGGAATAAGGTGGGGTTTTATGAATATTCCTCCTACCTATAGATTCAGGGGCCTATATAGCTTTCTCAGTCTGTCTTTCCCACCCTGTTCTACCCTAATCCATCCTATTCTCTTTCATGGGATTCAAGTGGATACACACTGGGGTGCTCAGGGCACAGAACAAATGGTGTCTGAGCTTTTCTTTCCCAGAGGTGGGACGGGGCATCAGGATTTACTCTAAGTGAATTATCCAAGTTGTCATTTAACAGACAACTGAGAGATAAAAGCTTGGCTTGACTGCCCCTCATTCCCATTTTAGATATTCATCTTGAGATGGACAGAGCCATTTAAGGGAGCTATATACCTGGCTATTTTGTAATGTAGGGTTTCTGTATCACCGGCTTAGTTTGACTACCCAATATTTAGATGGCTACAATGAACCAAGAGGCATTATTCCTTAGAAACTTCCATCTCCATCAGCAGGAACTGTTAGAGCACAACACCAAAGAAACAACGTCATCTTCACTCCGTAATCCAGATGGAAAACGAGTGATCAGAAATGAAAAAGACAACTTTAAGTTGTTTTAGTTTTCCTTCACAATGCACTACAAGTTCCTCAGACTGTGGTCCTGCACAATTCAAGTCACTAGGAGCACAAGGTCAAGGGCTGCAAGCCTGCACTGTACTGATAAGAAGGGATGCCCCACTCTATAGGTTATCATTGCCTTTGAGAGTAAAAATTATACTGCTGGGAAAACAAAGGCAACCCGCAATCTCTGCAATAAACAATGTGGAAGCTTATTCAAGTCACTGGCAAGAAACTTGAAATACTTCTTCTAGTTTGGCAGTATCTGAAAGATTCAAACAGTCTCAGTATCTCCTCTGCTCTGGTTTTGACAAGAGCAAAATCCTGGACCATGCCCAAGAGCTGAACGCTCTGAAGATTGCTACTGGGGATTTAGGTTGGAGAATTTTGTAATGAAAATCCTCCTCGTGAAATATTGTCCCAGAATCTCCCATGAAACTACGAATAAATCACACGCAATGTTTCCTAAAGTGTCCTGGCCTCTGCTAAGAGCATAGATCATATCCTCCCACAGAGTACCTTTGTGCAGATCAGAGACACCATCCAGTTAATCATCAGACAAGGTCCGTGTGCTGCTGCAGAGCTCCTTGCTGGAGCACAGCCTGATGCAGACCCCTCTGTAGCAGGTGCAGAAACCAACTATTTGATGGACTCAGGTTTCTAACCCCTAGCGTTTTCCTCCTTGTTATCTGCACCTGGTAAAGGCTTTTCTGGTAACGGGATCATTTATAATGAAATATATATTTTTTAATCCTCTGTTCCACCTCTTATCTAGTTCTCAAATTAAGGCGCCAATTCCCAGTTATCACAGAAATGCCCCTCAGCCCAGAAGCCATCTCCATATCAGCAGGTGGTGCACAGGACCAGGTCGTATAGAGCTGGAGGGCGTTGCAGCTTCCAGCTCTGCCTGCCTGCATCTGTGAGTGCTCCCACTGAAGTCAGTGAGATGGGTAGAGTCCATTTTGGGAGCGCAAGTTTAGAGCAAAATACACTGAGGTGTAAGAGAAATTCTTAAAGATAGGATGCGGAGGGCAGAGGTGGTGAGGCAGGAAACAGGATCCAGGTAGTTCCACACGAAAAGGTGGGAGATTTGAGTTAAAGCATAGATTTGAATTTAGTCTGCCGGTGAAACAAAGAGATAAAGAGGTTTTAGAAGTTGTTAGGGTGACTTGGAGCACCCAGAAAGCTGTCCCAGCCCCGTAAAGAGACAATAGCAGCCCTGGTTAAGAGCAGTCCTTGGTGGTGTGATGTTATGAGACCTCTGCTGTCACCTAGTGACAAAAAGGAAGAAGTAAAAAAAAGAAAGAAAATCTTGGGATGAAAGAAATGCCAGAGCAGGTTATCACAGGGGGAAGAATAAAACTGAGCACCTGGAGCTCACTAGCAGCCTCACCTGTACACACAGAGCCAGTTGAGAAAGTTTTTAAGACATCGTCCTGCAATTAGAGCAATTAGATTGCTCTAATTCCTCAAGCAGTGCCCATGGCCAACTTACCTCAAATTGGTGCCTCCCTTCTCCCCATGGAGGCTCTCCATTTGAGACTGCCATCATAGGCACCCCTGTGAGCATGCACTTGGGCTATTTTAGGCATCTGCTTCAGCATGGGATGTCTTGCTCCATAGGAGAGCTTATTTATTTGTATCCATCAGCTATAAAAGGGACTGTGAACAGCATCCCAAATGTAGACACCTACATGGCAGGTGAGATGGCTGCTGTCCCTTATGACTACTGGGAGGTGACATTCAACTGGAGAAAAGTCAGAATTTCTCCAGAAACCTTGTTATCTTTACCCTCATCTTCACTGGTTTTGCAAAGAAATGCTCAAACTGGCCACACCACTGATGAGCATGATGCAGCTTTGTCCTTCAGGTGGAGCAAGGAGCTCCTCCAGAGATTTGGGGACGTGCTTGGCAGGGTAATATGTCCCCTGTGGTGACACACTGGAGGCAACGAAGAGCACAGCTGGCAGCTGCGAGAGGTGGAGGGTGGCAAAAAGTCTCTGGGCAGAAGGAGGTGGAGGGAAACGAGGCGTGAGAAAAACAAGAGCCAATGGTGCGTGCACAGAATGAGACATCAGGAGGTCGGAGTTCAAATCCCACGTGTGACCTTGGCCCTTTGTGTGATTTAGGACAAGCTGTTTCATCATTGTAGCTCAGCAGCACAAGAAGATACCGGTTTCCCATGGGATATCTCCAAAGGCATTAAAGATTATCAGCAATAAAACACTGCAGTGATGCCAGGCACAGTAGTCTGCAAATACGTCAGTTTCAAAGAAAGTTCAGGTTTGGTTTCAGCCACGCAGTTACTATCTGGGTTCCTCTCCTTGCTCTCCAGCTGCAGACTAGTTAAAAAGGATTAGTTTTCCCCTTCTTAGCAGGGCTGAAGAAATTGAATCTGAATTTTGCCCTTGTTTGCCTGTCCCACACAGTATTCCTGAGCCATGCTGCAGAAGGCAGAATGGAAGCCTATCAGTGCCGCCCTGCTCTGCTGGTTCCAGGCTCTCAGTTTCCTCTGAATAACTTCATTAAGTTCACTGACCTGTCAAAAGATATTTCAGAGATTTTCTTTTAAGTCTTGCAAATAAAATATTAAGCACAATCAATCATTCCCCATGACAGCTTCTTTGTCCATAAACTGTTTCCATTCATTAGAAACCATCTATTTAAACGTCACAGTGTGTGGGAGAGGGGTGGGCATTCCAAAAAAAGAAAGACAAAAAAAAACCCCACCACTTCTTAATCCTAATGCCGAACTGTTTTCATGCTGGTGTCACATATTTGAGGGATAGCTGTGCCTTGAATAAAGCAGGAGCATTACGGGTGCTCGGCAGCTGGAAGCTTAACCTTAAGTGGTGTGAAGAGCGTGAATCTCCTCAAGACCGGCCAAGGTTGGAAGCCAGGTTGGGTATTAGCAGTGATACACCTTCACGCATCCAAGCAAATTCCTCCTGCTCCCTGAAATATAGCAGAAAACCAGCTGCCTTCTCTGTATTTCAGGATAAGTGGGATATTTCTGAGCAGGATTAAGAGTTCTTATATTCTCCTGCCAGTAAAAGCAAGCTGAGGATGAGGGCAGAGCCAGCATCTAAGCTTGCCTTAGGTTGGCTTGAACGCTCCTCCACAGCAAGAAGCCATGTCTCTTGGCCAAGAGGAGGCTTTCCTACAAACAAAGGGATGACATATGCTGATAACCCTCTGCCTGCACAGGGAAGATGGCACACAGTAAACAAAGGCAACATTTCACCGCAGCATACAGTACAGCTCACCTCAGGTAAATATGCCACAGATGAATAATAAATAGAGCCCAGGCTGTTATAAGGAGAGGCTGTCATGGAAACCCTGGCAGCAAGTGGTGGCATTTAGAGGACTCACTTAGGAGTGATAGAAAAAAGGGCATAGTTCCTTAGAAGGCAGCAGTACTCTGGGATTAAACACTAAGCAAGGCTGAAGGATGGGCAGTTCTTCTACAGGTTGCCCATCAACCCAGTCTTTCATTGCCTTCCTTGTAAACCAGGGGGATTTTCACCTACTATGAGTAGTTGGGGCTGTTGAAAGGGTCTACATTCTTCAGAACAAGGAACATCCCTATGTGCTGGCAAAGAAGTTATATGTAGGCTACCATAGGGAACCTCTCTGTAACCAGAAAGGTTTGGTGTGGGTATCCACCGTGAGGTTTGGCAGCAGAGCCTGAAGGAATAGCAGCAGGATGGCTTTGAATTCCCTCTGTAACACAGTCCAGAAGCTCATGGGTGATCCTGCAGTCCTCCATCCCACAGTGCTGGAGCACAGGGCAACTCCATGCTGCTCATTTGATCTGAATTAATACTAACATTTTCAAAATGAACCCCACACTTTCCAAACCTGGTTCTATCAGGTGTGGGAAAATCACCACTCAGAATGCTGGTTTTGCTCCAGTGGTGTGCAAGCATCTTTCTCCTGGCATTTATATCGGGTTTTATGTCTTAATTGGCATCCCTCCAACCACTCCAGCACAAAGACAGTCTGATATATGCAAGAACTTGCCCACTTTTCAGTGCCTTTTCCATAGCACTTCCCCTTGCAGGCAGCCTGAGCTGTTTTATTCCTTTCTGAAAAGGAACGTGCAGCCGAGTCCCCAAACCTCACAGCAGCAGGGCGCTGGAGATAAGGCAGGGAAAATATTTCACTTGCAAGGAAACTGTGTTCATCTCACACTAACGTCTCCATCCTCTGGAATCCAAGGCAATAATTACAGCAATTTGTAGATAATTATTTGTTAATTAAAAACAGGCTTGCTGGGTACAGTTACCAATTTCCTCCGCTGGCTGCACAGGGCTGTGCAAGGAGACACTGGGGGATTGGTGATTTTGTAAAAGCATTCATCTGTTCAGTTCAGAAAAAAGGCCCCCAGTGGGTCGCCTCCCCCCTCTCCCCACATCCTGGCAGGTCTGATTCATTCTCTGAAGACATCCCAGAGAAATCCATGCCTGGCTTCCCCTTAGAGATTTCCAGTGACGGTGACGGCTGCATCTCTCCATAGCAGCCTGTTTCCCTGGCTAATTTAACAACCCAGGCTCACACAGATGCACTTCCATCCACACTTGACTTAGTAGTTCCTAAAGGAGTTGTAGCCCTATGTTGAGGCCATAAAGATGAGAGAAGTTCACTTCCATCCCGTATTTATACTAGTAGTAATAAAATAATAATCCGTAGATGATGTCAAAGCTGGGAGCAAACTGCAACCTCTGACTAACATAGTGCTGCTGTTGGGCAGACTGTTGTTTTGGGTAGCTGCCTGAGCATAGTTTCCATGCCAGCTGCAAGAAAAAGCAATAAAAGGATTTCAGATGTCCTCCAAGAAATACTGCACGTGTATCTTGGGATGATTATCCTGACAGTGTGCCAGGATTTGGGATCTATTTGGTCCTTTGCCTTACTTTCTCCAATGTTCTCCTGGGCCCACCTCCAGCCGGAAACCTGCTCCAGGGTTCCCCATTTCTCAAAAGGCTGGAAGAATTATTTAGCCTGGAAGCAGGGAGGTCATTGCTCCTCATCCACTGCTGGACTGAGCTGGCTCTCAGCAGTCATTTCAGTTGGAAGGCACCTCTGAAGGTCATCTAGTCCAATTAGAATGCAATGAACAGAGACACCTACAGCTCAGTCAGGTTGCTCAAAGCCCCGTCCAGTCTGATCTTGAGTGTCATTTTGGATGTTCCTCCTTCAAGGGCACAGAGAGGAACCAGCTCATGTAGAAAAGTGAGTTGGATGTGTGGGCTGTGCACCAAAACAGCACCAGGAGTACTGGCCTCAACCCTCATAAATCAATCCTCCTGGCTGTAGCAGAGCTGTTCGGTGCTGTGGTGACAAGGACAGGACCAAGGAGTGACACAGCCATTCTGTCACTGTGTCCAGAAACAGATGCTTCTCATCCCCTTTAGCAAAACAGCAGTGAGGAGAACAAACCAGTGCTAATGGCAGGGAGCAAATTAGACCGTCGATACCCTCTTCATGGAAATAATCTCATGGATTGTTAGTCACACAGAGCTGCCTTCGCCCCTCTAATTTTCTCCTGTATGTGGGCTTTCCTGTTCCTCTCATCACCTTAGCAGCTGAGTGCCTGCACCATGTGCTGAGGAATCACAATTAAGCAAAGTGGCTCGATGTCATGATGTATGGGGGTCCGCTTCAGCAGCACAGAAAACTAGAGAAGAACTAAGATTAAACACTGGCTTAATTAGTACATTTAATTAGCTCTCAGTTATTAAATCCTTTCAGACCCTCAGATAAATGGCTCAAAGTACAAAACGTTCCTCAGAAATGCTGTTGTTTGTTCCGCTCTTCTCTCTCCAGGTGTGTGCAGGGCTGGGAAGCTTTAGCTTGCCTCCTACATCTTCATGCATCATCTTTAAGAGCATGACGGTCCCTTGCTCACCCACCCATAGAGCTACAGAGACTCACCGGGCTTCAGAGGTCACCACAGCACCAATGACAGAGGGCTTTTAGTTTCTCAGACAATCTTGGAGAACCACCTGAAGTATTTATCATGGGGCCCTGAAAAAACACAGGCTCTGGGCAGGCTGTGAAACTCCATTTCCATGGAGTCAAATCTGTAGGCTGAGCTCACTGTGTAGTTCATTGGGAAACAGATGTTTGGGTCTAAGAAAGGGAGTTTCAGCATCTTCAGCATCAAGATTCCCCGTTCCTGCTTATTAACAACAGTGATGATGGGCAAAGAATTCAGGTCCTCCTCTTTTTGGTGACCTCAACCCTTACACTGAGAATTAATGGGACAAAGGGCTATCTTGGATGTGACTTGCTTAGAAAAAAATAACAGTAAAGGATTAAGCTGAGGGTTATTTCCCATTGCACCATGAAAGATATCACACAGCAGGGATTCACCTAGTACTTGTCTGTGATTCTAATAATTCCAAACAATTAGAAAGGAGAAAACAAAGCCTGTGAGAAGACATTGTTACACAGCAAACTGACATTTTGGGAACAAGAATGCAGCTTTATGGAAGATAACGTTCCTTCTTTTTTGCCCCTGCACAGTTTGGAAAGAGAGGTATTTAATCATTTTGTAAATAAGTATGAATGTATTTGCTTCTGGAGTCTACAAAATATGTCTGCAATGAAGCAGTGTGGAAACATCTGGGAATTAAGCAGCTAATTTGATTCTCATAAGAAACCATAACCATAGCTGAGGACTGTATCTCAGAGGACACGGCTGACCTTTCAGCAGCTGATGCTAGGTCTAAAGTGGCTTCTCATCACTGAAAGCCCAATCTAACTTCAGTTAAAATAAATTAAAAGCTATCAGTGGCTTCTGCGGATATTGGATTAGACCACATAAAACCCACTTGAATGCTGGGAACCCAAGGAAATTATCATGGTAAATCTAACTTCCAGTGAAGTCTTACAGGCTTTAAAACATCTCTCTGCAGTCCCATTAAGAATAGGTTTCCACTTAGCTCATGAATAATTCACCTTTCTTTTTCTTTTGATAGATGATGAGTCCCACGACGAAGCCTAACTCCAGCACAAAGTCCAGCATTCCAGTTTCCATCTTCCTCACAGCAGATCCAGAATGCACTTCTATTGGAAGAGCAGTTCAGAGAGTTAAGGTCCAGGATAGGCATTGTTTCTTCCTAAAACCCTTTCCAGTTTCCTGCTGTTCCCATATTGCTGGGAGTGACCTTTCCCAAGATTTTCTGATCCCCCAATTTTCAGTCTCTTTCTCCAGGCCACGGTGATGGGCAGCTTTGTTCATCTCGTCATGCCCATTTCTGAAGCACTGGATCTTGATTTCAGAAGGATAAAAGCCTGTTGCACAACGGACCACCTTCTTGGTATAGATCCATGCTTTCATTTGCACAGCAGAAATTTTCACTTTGGTTTTAACTGAAAAAAAGAGAGACTGAGAACCCTGGCAGACAGGCTGCACCTCTCCTCCTGCATCATCCTCTCTGAGAACTGTTCTTAGCAACGGGATCTATGGACATCATATGGATTCCTCCTCCAAAACCATTTCTCAGCATCCCCTTTAGTCCTGACCAGCTGCTCTCAAAATGATCTCACGCTACAGCCATAATCATCTTTAATCCCCTTTATTCATCCCCCAGTGAAAGACCATCATGGAAGACGCACCTAGTAGGAGCATTTCGTGACTTCTCCACCTCTGAGGTGAGTTCATTGCTCTAGAAATTGGCAGGAGGGTGCATGCCTTTGTTAGTTTTTAGAGTCCTTCCCCACTATTTTCTGCAAGGTTCCCATAGGTCATTTCCTTCAGTCTTAGACTCATAGTAAAGATGTTAACTACTCCGATCCATTTCACTCCTTCTGCCCCACTGAATTCAGACCTATCTTCCACCATCCACTCAACTTCTGATGTCAAGTGGCTGCCAAACAGAGAGGTGGCGGAGGGGGACAAATGTTATCCGAGGCTGCATATTTCTCCCTTGAATCATACTGGTAGCTGAGCCACTCCATTCTCTTCTAGTACTTTGTGACTGTCTGTCTCAAATCCACACTGGACACATAGAAACCCACATCACTGTCATAGGAACAGATCTCCTGCTGGACCCAAAGAAATCTGTCCAGGTGCCTTGCTTGCAGAGTGTCATTCATGTAGTAACACTCCTGTTGGATGTGGTAGGAAATGCTCTAGGGGAAGACACACAGAACAAGTTCAGGGTGGACATTTTGCTGCAGTTTTCTCCTATTCTCCAATAGCCAGGATCTCTGCTCACCTGGAGGACCTGTGCCAAGAGCCAGTTTTCTCTTCAGCGTATCACTGCCAGAGCCCCAACACAGAGAGGTCTTGAAACTAGGAATTGCCACAGAGGTCGCTGTTGCTCAGATGGGGAAAACAAAATAGTTTTAAGAGAGAGCTGGCTGGTAATAACCATGTCTCTTTCCACAATATGAAGTTCTCAGCAGAGCTCTAAGTGGAGGAAATCAAAGGACTCCTGAATGCTGAGGGAACTGGGCAGCTTCTCAGTACAAGTCCACCCAATAGCAGAAGTGGCAACATCACTGATAACCAAGCAGGAACGGGTTTAATTAATTTCTTCCTTTCACCATCTCTTCTGGAGGAAGGTAGGTTGTTCCATCAACAGACACCACAAACAAGCAGCATCAGAGCAGGACAGTCATCAGAGGTGCTCACATACTGTTGTGCATCTCCCTGGCTCCATCCCTGGGGTGATATCTCCGGTCTGGCTCCTTCCTGGGATGAAGGGGTAATCTCAGAGGACCATGGATACACCCCAAGCCCAGCACAGGGAACTTGCAACATCTCTGAGCATTGCAGTTACTCACCCATCAACCTGAGTGGAGCATGGTACCATGAATACAGCCCCAAAGTCATCCAGGTCAAGCCACGTATTACCCTCTGGCAGAAGGATGTGTTCTTTCCTTTTCTTCATCTGCTGGTAAAGAAAAAAACAAAGAGCTGTGTAGGAAGCAGTTTTTGTGTCTGCTTTTGTTTCTTTTCAGTGACGGGTTAAGAAAAAGAAAGGAAAAAGGGGAGCTGAGATAGAAAGAATGAATTACCTAAAGCAGTGATTTGTTTAGGGAAAATCATCTTTATTTATTGGAAGAAATGTTCTTTTTATTGTATCTCATTTCATTGGAAAGTTACTGCTGTGAAACAAAGAAATACAAATCCTTTACTTTGGAATAAAGACAAATGTGCTTCATTTTGGGTTAACAGGATACTACTGGGGAAAAAAAAAAGAAAAAAGAAAGAAAAAAGAACAGCACTTTCTAATCACTGTGTCCCCACTGCTCTTTCTGAGGCACAGCAGGATGCTGCCTATCTGGTGCATCTCCGTTTTGTGCTAAGACCTTTAGGGGGCATCTGCTGATACAGTGAAATGTCTCCATAAAGTGGGAAGTGTGTCAGCTTGAAGAACTGCATATTAACCACAGGTTAACAAGGATATTTATCTGCCTTACTCCTTTTGGGGAGGACATGCTTATGCCTTGCACACACACAGTCTTTTATCTGTTCAGAAGACACTATGCTGAAGTGCAGCTAGAAGACACAGGCTGATCTGATGACACAGAGAAAGGGATGCAAGACTTTCTTAGGGTTGGGGTTAGACACCCGCAAACAGTGGACACTCCTGATGATAAAAAGCCTCACTGAAATCAGAAAGAGCTGCTGAAATGCCACTGCTGGGAAATACATGCTCTGGGCTGACAGAAGTAAAAAGATGGAAAAGATATCCATAAGGCCAGACCTGAGGACAGAGTTTTGCTATAATGGCATCTTCAGTTCCTAACTATGTCGAGAAAACAGGTTCAGTTATCAGCTACTAGAGAGACAAGAGCCTTCTTGAAGGAGGCAGGATTTGATTTTTTGCTTTACATCACTCCCACCCTGTTTCTTGTTATTAGTCCCACTTCCCAGCCAGATTTGGATGGCACCATTAGCTTACCTAGATGTTCCTGCTTGGGAATACTCCATTTCTTCAATGGACTCTCCGGTATCTTGATTGAGAAATCCTCTCTCCCAGCTGCACTTCTTGAGGCCTGAAAGAGGTCACAAGTCCAGACAATCAACATGGGAATGTGCTAGCTAAAACCTCAGCATTGAAAGGAAACAAGGACAGGTTTACTTCAAAGGCAGAACTGCATGGAGCTACTCCTCCACCCACTAGACAAGATGAAGTGAAGGAACAGAAAGCTGTAGAGTGTATGGGTGAGGAGGCTGAATGTTGGCATAAAGTAAAAGCAGCAGGATGAAACATGCACATAGGAGGCTTTTCAGAGCATTTCTCCTGCCAGGTGAAGGCTGAGTGTTGCTTACACAGATGATGCCAATGAGGTGATGACCTACAAGCACATCACTAATTGTCCACTCCCATCCAAAAACCGATGCTCATTGTTTGGAAGTTCTTCCCCACCATCATTCCAAACTTTCTCAGCAGACCCTATGCCCAGCAGGGAGTGTAAGAGAATGATTATTACTCACCATTCTTTAAGCTTCTCTCCCTGCAGACACCCTGACAATTGGCCTTCTGCCTCCCATCTCAGACTTACGTTATTAAACTGATGCACAAACAACACTAGTATCCTCTGGAGAGCTTTTAGAAGAACTCTTCTGCAGGGAAGGAAAAACACAAATTTAGACACTGCCACATCCTTTTTAGACACCCAAACTGGCTCCAGATCACCCAGTTCAGATACCAGAAAGAGAACAGACATGTGAGCTAGCTCTAGGACTGTATAGACCCATGAGGATGAACTGAAACAACCTGCAACCTGTGCTTGTTGCTGGGACTGTGATTTGTGTTATCAACACTACAGAACACAGGACAGCAGCCAGCAGTGACAAGAGGATGATCAGCTTTGAGAGGAACAAACTGATGTTTGTTGGAGAGCTTTGGGAATATACTAACACCTCTCTGTCCCTCTGTCCTCTTAAAAAGCTTGCTTGGAACTGTACCCATTAGCACACAAAAGTTATCTGCAGTCCAGGAGCCTGGAGCAGCTCACAGCAAAATGACTAATGCTTCATCCTCATTTTCTTTCAGGGATGATGGACCAAAGTCCTGCTCTCTCCAGTGACACCATTTCATCTTCAGAAGGAAAGTTATTCAGATGGATGGGACAAGATCAAAACTAGCATTAGAAATCTGGCCAGATTTGCCAAGTTATTCACTTCTCTCAAAGACCCATAGGTGGCCCTGGTGCATAGGGATGTGAAGGAAGAACCTTACATCTTTATCTCATGCAATCAGTTGCTGGCATTGGTGTTAGTCCCAAGTTATTCTGAAATAAATAGATTATTCAGTCTGGAGATAGTTCTATGAGTCAAGCTGTCCTGGAAAAAAGTATTCTGGGATACTATGGACCAAACACTATAGGCAAAATCTATAGATGAGAAGTAATAAATGTACCATCTGTGACCCGGGAGAGAGAAGACCTAACATGTGCTGAACACTTATTACATGCTCATTTAATTCTCACATAAAGCCAGCTGCTCCCTGAACAGCAGAGCACTAATTTCCTACCACTTTCTGTATCTCTTGTCTCACACCGCAGCAGGACCAGCTCCTTCCTGCACTGTGATTCTGTAAGAAACCACATCATGTCACTGTATCAACACATAGCAAAGCCCAGTACTGGCCCTTACAGGAGGGGAAAGTGACTGGCATTAAAAGAAAACTAATTCTGCCAAGTAAGAAGCACCAGGACATGTATGGCTGTGAGTTTCTCTCCAGCACTTACTCCACGTGTATCCAGGCAGTCTGTCTGATCCCTTGCAATAGCACAGAGGACAGATAAAACCAGCTATCAAGCTCTCCACATTGGTTCTAGCCCACCTCCCACCCACCCCTTCTGCGTCCCTTTCTGTGGTCTCCTGTCCTTTTTGTGACTTTCTTTTTCCTCCACAAGGATATGCCTGTGCTCCTGATCAGCACCTCTAATTCCTCGGGATGGCCTTCTAAGGGAGCTCAGAGCTCAGGTCTAGACTGAGAGCCATGGGTGAGGACATCACTGACTGGAAGAAAAGAGAGAGATGAAGGAAGGCCCCAGCAAGCTGTGTGAGGACTTTGAGGACAAGCTTCTTATTCATAGATAAAAAGCACCACAGGGGAAAGTAAAAACCAAGTATCTACAAAGCTTTCTTTTTCTCTTTCCCATGAGCTCAGCTTGTTTCTTTTAAATGAGGTCTCTGGCCAGTGCATTTTTTCTTACCCAAGACCGTGTAGTGAGGCAGGGGTTTGTCTTCCTGCAAGCAGTGCTGCTAACAAAGCTGCTTCCCAGCATCTCCTGGCCTGGGGGCAGATGCTGCTGCCACTTGAAAAGGGAAGGAAATTGGGAGCATGAAGCTGAATGGCAATGTTTCACATCTTCATTCTGTTAGCACGGTGTGTAGGAAAGCAAGACAGTCACCCAGAAGGATGCGAGAGTGGGACGATGGCAGACAGGTTCTATGCCATTCCCAAAACCCACTGCGGCGTGCTCCACAACATAGCCATAGTGAACTGCTGCTGAGGAGAGCAGCCTCTCCCTTCAATCCTTTCCCATCAGAGTCCCTGGTGCCACATCACAAGTAGGTCGTTTTCACTCAGCAAGCCCCATCCCCAGCTTCCCTCATGCAGCAGAGAAAGTGGGAGCCTTCCTGGGGCTCCTGGGGCAGTGGAAATGGTGACTGTTCTACCAAGACCTTGGAAAGCTGCAGAACACTTTGTCTTCTCCATGGGGACCCCTTGTCCCCACCATATCATAGACTCAGAATCATAGAGAGGCTTGGGTTGGAAGGGACCTTAAAAATCATCTAGTTTCAACATCCCTGCCATGGGCAGGGTTGTTGTCTGCTAGATCAAACAGCAGATCAGGTCACCCAGGGCCTCATCCATCCTGGCCTTTTACACTTCCAGGGATGGAGCATCCATATCATGGGATCCTTTGTCTGCCATTGTCCTGCTCTGCAGTGCTGTGGCCCCACTGTGTGCAGATTTGGGTACCACAATATTAGGACATAAAACTACTTGAGAGTATGCAAAAGAGGGCTACAAAGATGGAAAAGAGTCTGGAGGGCAAGAGGTGGGAGGAGAGGGTGAGGGTCCTTGGTTTATTCGTTCCAGAGAAGAGGATGAGGGGAGACCTCATAGCGGCTGCAGCTCCTCGTAGGGAGCAGGGGAGCAGTGCTGATCTCTGCTTTCTGGTGACAGACAGGACTCAAGGGAACAACATGGAGCTGCATCAGGGGAGGGTCAGGGGGTGTGAGGAAAAGGCTGTGCCCAATAGGGTGGTGGGCATGGAACAGGCTGCCCAGGGCAGTGAGCACAGCCCTGAGCTGCTGGAGCTCAAAGAGTGTTTGGACACCACTCTCTGACATTGGGTTTGGGTTTTAAGTGGTCCTGTTTGGGCCAGGAGTTAGACTTGGTGAACCTTGTAGTCCCCTTCCAACTCAGGATATTCAATGTTTCTATGATTCTTATAAAAGTCATAGAATCAAAGAATCATAGAATTGCTCAGGTTGGAAAAGACCTTTAAGTTCATCAAGTCCAACCCCAATCTAATCATACTAACCTAACTCTAACAACCCTCTGCTAAATCATGTCCCTGAGCACCACATCCAAATGGTTTTAAACACATCCTGGGATGGTGACTCAAGCACCTCCCTGGGGAGCCTATTCCAGTGCTTAACCACACTTTCTGTAAAGAAGTGTTTCCTAATATCCAACCTAAACTCACCCTAGCGCAACTTGAGGCCATTTCCCCTCGTCCTGTCACCTGTCACCAGTGAGAAGAGACCAGCCCCGCTCTCGCTGCAATCACCTTTCAGATATTGGAAGAGAGCAATAAGGTCTCCCCTCAGCCTCCTTTTCCACAGACTAAAAAGCCCCAGTTCCTTCAGTCGCTCCTCATAGGGCATATTCTCCAAGCTCTTCACAAGCCTTGCTGCTCTTCTTTGGACCTGCTCCAGCACCTCCATGTCCCTTCTGTATTGAGGCGCCCAAAACTGAACACAGTACTCGAGATGGGGTCTCACCAGTGCCAGGTACAGGGGCAGGATGACTTCCCTAGTCCTGCTCACCACACCATTCCTGATCCAAGCCAGGATGCCATTGGCCTTCTTGGCCACCTGGGCACGCTGCTGGCTCATATTCAACCGACCATCCATCAGTATACCGAGGTCCCTTTCTGTCAGGCAGCTTTCCAGCCACTCCTCCCCAAGCCTGTAGGGTTGCCTGGCGTTGTTGTGACCAAAATGCAGGACCAAACACTTGGCCCTATTGAAACTCACACTGTAGTGCCTTTCTCCCCTCTGGGCAGATCAGCACTCCCTCCCAACTTGCTGTTGTCTGCAAACTTACTGAGGTACACTCATTCCCTGCTCCTGGCATGTAGCAGGCTGTCCCCTTGCAGCCCATAGGCACCACACAGAGCAGATGTCCACGTGCAGCTGTGGAGGAGCCAATGTTGCAGCAGTGGATGAGGCCTGAAGGAATCCGCAGCCCATGGAGAGCACCCGCAAAAGTTGATCCTGGGCCGGAGCTGCAACCCAAGGAGAGGAGCAGGTGGAGCCCGAGTGGAGCAGAAGCACAGAGTGACCACGGAGGAGCAGCAGAGATGAAATGTTATGGATTGATCACAGCCCCCATTCTCCATTCCCTTGTGCTGCCTGGACGGGAGAAGGTAGAAGAAGGGGCTAGGGAGGAGGTGTTTGTAGTTTGCTTTTAGTTCTTGCTGCTCCAGTCTGTTAGCAACAGGCTTCACATTAATTTCCTTGTGCTCAGTCTGTTCTGCCTGTTGTGATTGTTGAGTCATCTCCCTGTCCTCATCTCAGCCCTTGAGCCCACAGCAGAGGGATGGGACTCAAAGATCTTTAAAGTTCCTTCCAATCCAAGCTGTTCTATGAGCCTATAATAGTTATTCCCTCTCTTCCTTAAAGAGTGGCAGTGAGAGAGCTGCGCAGTGCCCCTCAGCCGCCCACCAGCGTGAAACTACCACAACCCCGCCCTCTGTGAACTACATTTCCCAGAAGGCCTTGCGCCCGCTCGGCGGAAAAGGCGGTTCTTGCAAGCTGGCGCTCTCTCCTCCGATTGGTGCGCTGGGGGAGCCCGCCGAGAGGCCATTGGCTGCGGAGGTCACGTGAGGCTAGTCGCCTCAGGGAGACCGTGAGGTGGTGGAGGGAGTTCCTGGGTCCCGCTAGGGCGGGCTGAGGCCGGGATTCTCGGAGGGGACCAGGCCTTCGCGGCCGCTGCCATGCTGGGGCCCCGAGGCGGGTGGAGAGCCCTCCGCTACTGCTCCTCCTCTTTGCCGCGGGCGCAACGAGTTCCGGCGGCGCGGCTGCGGGTCCGGGAGGCGCTGGGGGCCCGAGAAGCGGCGGGGGAGGTGAAGGTGCAGGTGTGTGGCGGCGGCGGCGGAGCGACTTCCAGGCGGTAGCGCGATCTACGGCCGGAGAGAAAGGGAGAGGAGCCCCCAGGTCCTCAGCTTCGGAGTTGAGGGTTTTAGTTTTAGCGTTTTGTAAAACTCCGGCCCCCTTTACTGTCTCTGTCCGGCTCTGCCCGTCCCTCATCACTTGGTGTCTTTAGATCGGATGCGAAGCTTTGAGATTATCCTGGATGTGTGCAGGGAAAGGCTGTTCCTATGTTGGGTTACGCTGAAGCGTTTCTCTGTTCAGCCTGGGTTGTGTTCCCTGTCAGTTCAGGAAAGCAAACCATTGTCTTTACACTGATATCCTGCCCTGTTGTGAGCCAAAGTAGACTGGGATACGTTTTTAATAACAAAGCTTTTTCCCTTTTCTCAGCTTGGAGTTGTGTTCTCCTCATTTTCTGGTGTTCCTGATGGACAGAGCAGTGCTTTTTGGAGCACAGTCACTGTCTGAATGCAGCTGTGCTGTTTCAGAGGTTCTGCCTCAGTCTGTTAAGGGCTGGTGTGCTGACAAATAGCAGCACGTCCGTATTTCCCCACACACCTAGATGCTAGGAAGACATTCTTTACTGTGAGGATAGTGAGACACTGGCACAGGTTGCCCAGAGATGTTGTGGATGCTCCCACCCTAGAGGCATTCAAGGCCAGGCTGGATGGGTCTTTGAGCACCCTGGTCTAGCGGGAGGTTCCCCTGTCTATAGCAGGGGAGTTGGAACTAGATGATCTTAAAGGTCCCTTCCAACCCAAATGATTCTATGATTCTGTACAGCCTAATAGAGAAGGAAGGAGCTTATTCAATATAGATGCTTCTCATCTGTAGTTTTATGAATTATACAGTGTAGAATAAGCCACTGCTAATATTGGCAGTACTCCCTTTTTGTTTCCTTGATTCTTTGTTGCCTTTCCCTTGTGTTGACACGCATGCTTTTGCATTAAGCTGGGCTGGAGAACTGATCTGGCTTAAAATGATCCTTATTATGAGTAGTTTTTAGTTACTGGAAGATGCAGTCTGATCTGAATTGAGACTGACGCTTAGCAGCGCTTCTGATAGGGTGTGAAGTGGTCCAAACACTTCTGCTACAGCCTCTGCTGCTCTGTTATAAGCCTGAGGGCACACTCATATTTTCCTGTGGGAGGCTGGAAGACTCATCTTGTTTAACAAATCCTGGTGCTGCTTGATGAGGTGGAGAAAAGCCATCAAGAATGTTTCTTTGCTCTTTGCTTGTTTCTTGAACTAAGAAAAACATCTGCCATTATGCATCAGGCATTATGTACCTGTTCTGGGGTCTTACTGGAATACAAGAGACAGGCACAACAGCTTCAGGAGTGTTATTGTGCAAAGCACCTTTTAAACACCTGTTGCTTTAGCTGCATGAACATGAGGATGCCATGCCAGATAATCAGACTTTAGTTTTGGACTTTTTTTTTTTTGCATTAATGCTGCTTCAGGTGGAACCCCCTGCAGAGGATGCTCAGGTAAACATGTATGTGAATTTGTGAGGCTGGAAGAAAGGCTGCAGTTTTGGTAACCCTTAGTTTTATGGCCTAAACATCTTCCGCATTTCTTATATGCACCTGCCCTCCACAGCTTGGCAGGCATTTCCTATGCAGGAGATCTAAGGGTCCTGCAGAAATACCAAAGGCAGACTTGAAGTATATGCATGGTGTGCATTTGTGGTGGGTTGTTTCCAATGTGTGTCTCCTAATGTGAGCCTCTGTAATGCTTTCTCTGGCTTCACAGTCGCAGCACAACTTGAAGAATGCTTCCCTTTTGTTACTTCTTGCAGTATAGGCAAAAGTAGATGGATTTAAATCGGTTTGTCTGGTATAAAATCCCTAAAGCAGTTGGTGAGTTTCAGGTCTTCGAAACTATGTAGGTCCTTGCAGTTAAGCAAAAGACTAAAACTGCAGGAAATGTGGGTGCATTTGTTTGTTTAATCAGCACTGTTTTCACTTGTTCTCTATGGTATTATCGTAACGTGAGCTGGAAACTTCCCAGGGATAGGTTTTGTTTTAAGGGCAGCTTTGTATTAGCTCTGGTGGGGTGAGGAGCTGCTAAGGGAGTTGCATTTTGGATGCCATGCCAATCATAGAATCACAGAATGGCCCGGGTTGGAAGGAAGTCGAGGATTGTGAAACTCCAAGCTCCCCTGCCACAGGCAGGGCCACCAACCTCCACATTTAATGCTAGACCAGGCTGCCCAGGGCCCCATCCAACCTAGCCTTGAACGCCTCCAGGGGATGGACGGGGCATCCACAGCCTCTCTGGGCAGCTGTTCCAGCACCTCACCACTCTCCTAGTCAAGAACTTCCCCTGACATCCAACCTCAATCTTCCCTCCCTCAACTTCAAACCATTTCCCCTTGTCCTGCTGTTATCTACCCTTTCAAAGTGCTGATTCCCCTCCTGTTTGTAGGCTCCCTTTAGGTCCTGGAAGGCTGCAATGAGGTCACCCCGCAGCCTTCTTTTCTCCAGGCTGAACAAGCCCAGCTCCCTCAGCCTGTCTTTGTAGTGGAGGTGCTCCAGCCCCCTGATCATCTTTGTGGCCTCCTCTGGACCCTCTCCAACAGCTCCCTGTCTTTTTTTTATTGGGGACCCCAGACCTGGACACAGTACTCCAGATGGGGCCTCACAAGGGCAGAGTAGGGAGGCACAATCACCTCCCTGTCCCTGCTGGCCACCCCTCTTCTGATGCAGCCCAGGATCCCATTTGCTTCCCGAGCTGCAGGAGCACACTGCTGGCTCATGGTCAGTTTTTCATCCATCAGGACCCCCAGGTCCTTCTCTGCAGGGCTGCTCTCAAGGGCTGCTCCTTCCAGTCTGTATATATGCCTGGGATTCCTCTGGCCCAAGTGCCAAACCTTGCATTTAGCTGTGTTTTGCTTGGTGTCTTGGTGCTGACTGTACATTTAAGATTCTTTTATTTCGTATTTCATTTCCTGAAATGCATTATAGAATTGCAGACTAGTTTGGGCTGGAAGGGGCCTTCAACCCATCTGTTCCTGGCCTCTGCTATAGGCAGGACCAGGCTGCCCAGAGCCCCATCCAGCCTGGCCTTGGGCACTTCCAGGGATGGGGCAGCCAGTGCCTCCTCACCTTCAGTGTGAAGAATTTCTTCCTCATATCCAATCTAAATCCATCTGCTTTCAGTTTACAGCTGGTCACCCCTTGATTTTTAAGGCATAAACAGAAACATGCAGAAGTGTCAGAGCGTTTTGCATTGCATGAATGTCTGTTGGCTGCAGTGTCATTATTTCAACAGTCCAATGGCTTTGGGCATCTCATCAAAAACAACTAGTGAACCATTTCCAGTTGGAACCTCCATACAGGCGCTGCTGCAACAAAGACTGGTACTAACGTTGTCAAAGTAGCCTGGAGTATTTTAACTTAAAGCACTGTGCATTCCTGCACAGAAGTGTTCTGGAGGGAAATAAATAATAGGAATGTGTACGTTGCTAAAATGCTTTTCATCTTCAAAGCACTCTGCCAGTTTCGTTATTCTAAGCTGCACGGAGATGCAGGTAGATCTTAGTTATGCTTGTTTTACTCCTGGGGAGAGCTGAGGTCTCTGCCTAAGGTTTTGTTCCTATTTGCTTTGAGGTGAGCAGAAAAAAAAATGACCTTCTTGGGGTTTTTTGGTTGGTTTTTTTTTTCAACTTCCTCCTAGAGAAATATTTCCTTTGATTTCAGTGAGAAGCTGAAATAGGCTTGCTGTGGCATGTCCAGCTCTTCTGGGGAGGGGAAGAGAACAACAAAAAGAAGCACAATTATATGGAGCTCATGACAAGAAATAACAGATGTCTTTTTCTTTTACCTGTAGGGCTGGGTCCGCTCCATCCGATCCCAGAAGGAGGTTTTGTTCCTGCATATAAATGATGGGAGCTCTCTGGAAAGCCTCCAGGTGGTTGCTGATCCCAGTCTGGAGTGTAGGTGGGTCAGTTTGCCATGTGTGTGTCCATCAGTGCTCCTGAGACCTCCTTTCCTGTGCCACAGTGCTGGAGGAGCCTCCAGCAGCTGGTACCTGACCACAGCATAAAAACAACTGCAGTTTGAGGTCCCTGGTTGTATTTTTTAGTAGTTGTAGTAGCGTGGGTGTTCTGGACTACTGTTACTGGGAGGAGCAGTCCTTGAGAGCAGCCCTGCAGAGAAGGACCTGGGGGTCCTGATGGAAGAAAAACTGACCATGAGCCAGCAGTGTGCTCCTGCAGCTCGGAAGCAAATGGGATCCTGGGCTACATCAGAAGAGGGGTGGCCAGCAGGGACAGGGAGGTGATTGTGCCTCTCTACTCTGCCCTTGTGAGGCCCCATCTGGAGTACTGTGTCCAGGTCTGGGGTCCCCAATAAAAGAAAGACAGGGAGCTGTTGGAGAGGGTCCAGAGAAGGACCACAGAGATGATCAGGGGGCTGGAGCACCTCCCTTATGAAGACAGGCTGAGGGAGCTGGGCTTGTTCANACAATATCTTTTACTCTGCCTTGGAGCTAAAACTCAGAGGCTATCCTAGAAAATCTGATCTTCCACCCCCTGTATTCTCAGACTCGCTTTTTAAATGGTGCATATATCCTTCCTGACCCTTTATTGTACATTTATCATCTTCCTTTCTTCAATGCTGTTTCTGTTTCAACTCACCCATATTTAATTACATGCATAGCTGTTTACTTTTAGTAAAATTCAGAGCTCCTGACGTATGTATCCAACATACAGGGGCAAGAGGTGAGAAGGGGAGAGTCATGAATTCTCTTAGTTGGTATGAACTCACCACTGCCCTTGAAAAGTTTTGGGCTGATGCTCAAACCCTGTGAAGCTGTGTCATCTTAGAGAGTTACTTCTCTGCAGCTGGACTGATAAAACTAATTATTCTGCATCTAATTTACAATCCCTGTTATTTTGAGACATATCTGAAAGAACAGTTCGTTCTTCCTCTGTGTTGACATGTCTGAACTTTCTTGGTGATACATGTGGAATGTGCAGCAGTTCACTTGTTCTGTAAGTTGTGATACCTACAACTCATATCCTCATAAATCACTGAAAGTGGATGTGGGGAGCTGTGTTGTTTCTAGCTTAGAGTATGACTTTTTACTAGGCAGCCACATGGGGTGCTTCAAACCCCTACAAAGAGAAGTCTCCAGGAGTACTTTATCACGTGGGTCATTTTTGTTTTCCTCTCTTCTGCTTGAATTGTTGATAGAGCCTGTTAGTTGTCTGAGCAAAGGTGGTAACATCATGTACGACTGTTGGATTCCTTCTCAGAGGTGTTTGGGTGGACTCTGATGTAAGTTCTTAGGAGGAAGAAGAAGTGGGGAGCTGTGATGTTTATTCAAACACTGATAGACTAACGTGTGGGTTTTTGATTTGCAGACATCACACGAGGCGAAGGAATCTGCGGAAAAGAACCACTTCTTCAACGTGCCCACCTTCCTTACAGTTTCTGGCCAGCTCCATTTAGAAGTGATGGCAGGGTGAGCAAAATTACACGTTTTTGGTTTGATCTGTGATATCTTTTCATTTGGCAGTTGTGCCTCATTGTTGCCCATTAGATATCTGCAACGTGCACCAGAAAGAAAACGAGCAGCAGTGCCTGGATGATGATGTGAAAGGTCAGCGTATGTAGATGAAAGCTGAGCTCCNCCCCTTGATTTTTAAGGCATAAACAGAAACATGCAGAAGTGTCAGAGCGTTTTGCATTGCATGAATGTCTGTTGGCTGCAGTGTCATTATTTCAACAGTCCAATGGCTTTGGGCATCTCATCAAAAACAACTAGTGAACCATTTCCAGTTGGAACCTCCATACAGGCGCTGCTGCAACAAAGACTGGTACTAACGTTGTCAAAGTAGCCTGGAGTATTTTAACTTAAAGCACTGTGCATTCCTGCACAGAAGTGTTCTGGAGGGAAATAAATAATAGGAATGTGTACGTTGCTAAAATGCTTTTCATCTTCAAAGCACTCTGCCAGTTTCGTTATTCTAAGCTGCACGGAGATGCAGGTAGATCTTAGTTATGCTTGTTTTACTCCTGGGGAGAGCTGAGGTCTCTGCCTAAGGTTTTGTTCCTATTTGCTTTGAGGTGAGCAGAAAAAAAAATGACCTTCTTGGGGTTTTTTGGTTGGTTTTTTTTTTCAACTTCCTCCTAGAGAAATATTTCCTTTGATTTCAGTGAGAAGCTGAAATAGGCTTGCTGTGGCATGTCCAGCTCTTCTGGGGAGGGGAAGAGAACAACAAAAAGAAGCACAATTATATGGAGCTCATGACAAGAAATAACAGATGTCTTTTTCTTTTACCTGTAGGGCTGGGTCCGCTCCATCCGATCCCAGAAGGAGGTTTTGTTCCTGCATATAAATGATGGGAGCTCTCTGGAAAGCCTCCAGGTGGTTGCTGATCCCAGTCTGGAGTGTAGGTGGGTCAGTTTGCCATGTGTGTGTCCATCAGTGCTCCTGAGACCTCCTTTCCTGTGCCACAGTGCTGGAGGAGCCTCCAGCAGCTGGTACCTGACCACAGCATAAAAACAACTGCAGTTTGAGGTCCCTGGTTGTATTTTTTAGTAGTTGTAGTAGCGTGGGTGTTCTGGACTACTGTTACTGGGAGGAGCAGTCCTTGAGAGCAGCCCTGCAGAGAAGGACCTGGGGGTCCTGATGGAAGAAAAACTGACCATGAGCCAGCAGTGTGCTCCTGCAGCTCGGAAGCAAATGGGATCCTGGGCTACATCAGAAGAGGGGTGGCCAGCAGGGACAGGGAGGTGATTGTGCCTCTCTACTCTGCCCTTGTGAGGCCCCATCTGGAGTACTGTGTCCAGGTCTGGGGTCCCCAATAAAAGAAAGACAGGGAGCTGTTGGAGAGGGTCCAGAGAAGGACCACAGAGATGATCAGGGGGCTGGAGCACCTCCCTTATGAAGACAGGCTGAGGGAGCTGGGCTTGTTCAGCCTGGAGAAGAGAAGGCTGCGGGGTGACCTCATTGCAGCCTTCCAGGACCTAAAGGGAGGGGAGTCAACTCTTTGAAAGGGTAGATAACAGCAGGACAAGGGAAATGGTTTGAAGATGAAGGAGGGAAGATTGAGGTTGGATGTCAGGGGGAAGTTCTTTACTAGGAGAGTGGTGAGGTGCTGGAACAGCTGCCCAGAGAGGTTGTGGATGCCCCATCCATCCCTGGAGGTGTTCAAGTCCAGGTTGGATGGGGCCCTGGGCAGCCTGGACTAGTATTAAATGAGGAGGTTGGTGGCCCTGCCTGTTGGGGGGATTGGAGCTTGATGATCCTCAAGGTTCCTTCCAACCTGGGCCGTTCTGTGATTCTGTGACTACTGTTGGACCTTCTTGGAAATCACACTCTGTTTTTGGGGATGACAGTTCTCCAGGTTTTTGATGACCACTGTTGTTGTTACTGTGCTGATTCGAGAGATGGCTTTGTAGGCATACTTCCTAGATAAGAGTGCCTCTTCTGTTGTCAGATGATAATAGAATAACGCACTTGTTTTCCAGCTTCATTTTGTTACTGTCAGTTGTACTTTGGGGGTTTCATGACAATCCAGGAACCTTCTGTACTAGACCAGGCTGCCCAGAGCCACATCCAGCCTGGCCTTGAATACCTGCAGGGATGGGGCATCCACAGCCTCCTTGGGCAACCTGTTCCAGTGCGTCACCACCCTCTGGGTGAAAAACCTCCTCCTAATATCTAACCTAGACCAAATCTAACCTGCTGTTAAATTGCAGTTGCCTTTGTATCAACAGCTAGTTCATCAATGTTGCTCTTGGTTTCATAGAGACCTGACTTTTGGAAGTGCAGTGGAAGTACACGGGAAACTGGTCAAAAGCCCTCACAAGATGCAAAACGTGGAGCTGCAAGCTGAAGCCATTCGTGTGGTGGGACCTTGTGATACTTTGGTATGTCGCTGCAGCAGGGAGTCCAACTGGTAGGAGCTTTTTGGGAATGAATGCCAAAATGCCCAATTGTCCAGCAGAGTGTGCTTCAAACTGTGGTGTTTGTTTGTTTTCCAACTCAGTTTGCCTGCAGACTTTGACTTGGCTGCAGTGTATGCAGGGTACATCAAATGAGGAAAGAAATAGATAGGAACGCCATGAATGCTCTCAGCTGGGGCAGTGTGTGGAAACAGGTGCAAATGTTGGCAGCTGAATGAGAGTATTTGTCCCACCCTGAGACAGTTTTCTGGGCTATGTGGTTTACCTGGTAACTCTGGCCAGGAGATGAGCAGGGAAGCAATGGACCTGGCTCACTGCTCCAGATTGAGAAGGCAGAAGAATCTGCTGCGAGCATGTTTGGGAACAGCTCGCTACTGCAGCAGTTAGTGTTGGCTTTCAGGGGGCTCCACTTCCAAAAGAGTGAAATGCTCTGAAATGCTACTTTTTTTCTGTTCATGGCTTAGAAAAATTTAAAAAAATAAAATGTAAATCCACAAAGTGCTGGAGAAGATGAGCAAAAAATGCTTTTCATAGAATCATAGAATGACAAGGTTGGAAAAGACCTGCAAGCTCATCTAGTCCAACCGTCCTCCCATCCCCATTGCTACCACAAGCACTGAACCATATCTCGTAGCTCCTCATCCAGACTCCTCTTGAACACTGCCAGGGACAGCGACTCCACCACCTCCCTGGGCAGCCATTCCAGTGCCTGACCACTCTGAGAGAAAAAGTTTCTCCTCATGTCTAACCTAAACCTCCTCTGGTACAACCTGTGGCCTTTTCCCCCCTCTTTGCTCTGTAATGATGATTGAGTTTTAGAATGCAGAGGTTGCTATTCCGTGCATGGCAATAGAGGCGTAATGACTCCATGTTCTCATCCTCTTGTATTTCTTTGCTTGTTGCTTTTAGTCATTCCCCTTCAAAGTAAAGGAGAGGCACCCGCTGGAGTACGTCCGACAGTTCCCACACTTGCGATGCAGAAGCAATGCACTTGGAGCCCTCCTGAGAGTCCGCAGTGAAGCCACGGCAGCAATCCACTCATTCTTCCAGGTAGTCCTCGCTGTCCTGAGCCTTTTATGTAGACCACTACCTGGGTTAGGCCTCACAGGAACATGTTAAGAGGAAAGGGCTGTCATGTGTTCACTGCACGGAGGTGTTTTTTCAGGCCCAGGCCAGTCTGAGACCTTGACCAGGGTGTTGCTGATGATGAGGTTTGCACACTGGTGGTCTTTTTTAGTGTCTTTCCACCTGTTTTCTTGTTAGTTATTTTATCTCTTTCACTTGGTTGCAGTATAATTGCCTGCAACTGTGTGTGGTCCGTAGAACACAGCATAATAAGGAATTATTTAACTCACTCTCAGCAGTGACCTTGGATAGTAGCCTCCTCCTACATGGAAATATCTGTGATGCTGGAAAGCCACAGACAAACAGACTCAAATCTTCATGTTACTGCTGTCAGTTCTCTATATCTCTCTTTACAAGTCTGTGTGGATATTGTTAGCTGAGATTAAGAAGCTTCTGTTTTAATGCATTTCAAACTGGTGGGTTGGATACACCTGTATTTCATGGATGTGTCCCCACCCTCAAGCTGTGGGCAGGGTGTAGGCAGTGAGTTAACTCTGATTCCAGATGCTGTACAGAGACCCATGTGAGTACAAAAGGTAAGAAAGCAAGTCCTCTAACACACTGGAGCTCTTTCTTTTACAGCTATTCTTTATGTTTCAGTTGAAATAAACAGGCTTAAGCTGGTGTAGAATCATAAGCACAGCATTCCTATAATAAGTCTCAAAGAACAGATTGGAATTGCTGAGTTTGAATTTCTGGTCCTGAGTGTGCTCTTGCTTTTTGCTTGTAGTGATGAAGAAAGCATGCTTGCTCACTCAGAGACTTATCTGTATAAAACTGTGTGGTATTCTAAAGATTGTGTTTTAAGAGCTTAATAGTAATACCGTGTCAGATACAGCTGCTGTTAGTTTCAGCACTGTGCCTACTCATAACACAGAACACGACTTTACTGGGAGTTGGTCTCTGCTGCTATCGAGCCACTAGATGGCAATACCTACAAAACTTTGTCATTTCAAACCTGGCAAGGAAGCCAGCTGATATCAAAAAGCATCATATTCTGACCAAGGCTCTACTTCTCCAAGTTAATTCCAACTCAGACTGACATATTCCCATTTAAACTGCTCAGAATTATTGCAAAATATGAAGTATTTTATCAGCAGCAGCAGCTGCAGTCAAGTTAGGAGATGAGGAAGGCCTGCTGTCTGCAAATGCTTATGTCACGACTCTTCTAGCACCAGGGATGGCTGTAGCTTTTTCCATTTCTGATGGAAGGAAAGCATTCTCTTTAAATTGCCACCTACATCATCCCAAAAATGCTGCACTTTCAAACTTGATGTTGTCAGGCTGTATGATGGCTGGGAAGTATAACCACAGCCTTTTTGCTCTGCAGAGCTGTAGAGAGGTTTTCTGACCATTGCAGGTCGTGCAGAAGTTCCCTTACATGCTTTGGAGAGGAATTTGAAACATGTATCATCTCATGTGGTGTTAATAGCTGCTGTACAAAAGAAAAAAGGGGTGATATTCACCATTATGGGGCGGTGAGGGGACCTGTGACCAGCAGGTCTCTGGAATATGCATGGGAATATGGGAGAGAGCTGCACTTCATATTGAAAGGCTAAAAGTGTCCTTCCCAGGCAAAGCAAATAGTTCTGGTTCTCAAACAGCTTTCTGTGCAGTAAGTGGATCTCTGTGAGGAGCTCCTGGCAGCCACCAGTCTTTGCACCTGTAACCAAGGTAGCCTGGAGCTGACTGTGGGGATTTTGCTCACTCTTGGTCATGTTAGATTACTTCCACAAAATACACTGCGTGTCCATGTGAGTTCTTTGGTCCTAATTCATTCTAGTTTGATTCTCAGTTTGAACATTAAGTCCTATTCCTGTTTTCCTAGTCGTTTAACTATTGATGATAAGGATCAGAGCTTGTGGTGTGAATTGGATTTGTGTTACCCTGGCAAAATCTGTGATACTCCAGTTTTTATGAGCACTCTTTGGTGGTTTTTAGTATTTAGTGTAAATAAGGTAATGGGTTATGCTACATCATTGCTTGTGTCATGGTAATGCTGGCACACCCTCATTTTTAGGAGGGTTCTCTGTTACTGGGCATTACAGTGATGCAAGAGAAAACAAGTCCTTCTTGCACTGGAGGCCCTAGAGCTGGATGCAGTACTGCGGGTGTGGCCTCACAGGAGTAAGGTAGAGGGGCACAGTCACCTCCCTTGACTTGCTGCCACCCTGTTCTTGATGCAGCCAAGGACACGGTTGGCTTTTTGAGCTGCAGTCGCGCTTTGGCAGCTCATTTTGAACTTCTTATCAGCCAGCACCCCTAAGTCCTTCTGCTCAGGGCTGCTCACAATACATTCTCTGCCCAGCTTGTATTTGTGCTTGGACTTGCCTCAGCCAAAGTGCAGGACCTTGCATTTGGCCTTTTTGAATTTCAGGGTTCATACAGGCCTGCCTTCCAAGCCCATCCAGGTCCCTTTGGATAGCATCCCTTCCTCCACCCTGTTGGCTGCAACACTCAGCTTGGTGTCATTGGCAAACTTTCTGAGGGTGCAGTCAGTCCTACTGACAAAGATGTTAAACCACTCCGGGTCCCAATAATGACCCGTGGGAATGCCACTTGTCAGTGATCTCCATCTGGGAATCAAGCCATTGACCACAGCTCTTCGTGACCATCCAACCCTTTCTTTATCCAGTAAGTGGTCCATCCATCAGATCCACGTCTTTACAACTTAGAGGGAGTGCTGTGGAGATGAGCAGTTGCAAAAGCACGTAGTAGTAGCATAAATCTTTAGGAAAAGTGGATGAAAAGCACAAGTAGCATGCTTGGATTTGTAGTCCTCGTTTTCCTCCATGAAAGGCAGAAGTTGCCTAAAAAGGCTGCACATACTGTCCTGGTTGGGGTCTGATAGCTGGGTCATGATTTGTCCTGGTTGAGATCATCTTTGAAGATGGTACTTGGTATCTTCAGCTAGTTAACTTCGAGTGCTCTGTCTGTTCCAGGATAATGGCTATGTGCATATTCATACTCCCATAATTACATCAAACGACTGTGAAGGTGCTGGGGAACTCTTTCAAATTGAGGTAAGTTGGAGTGGGTAGAGTTTCTTGATCTATTTATTTTACTTGCAGAGCAATTTTGGAATCATTGAAGGTTGGGGGAAGTGTTTGCATAAAACCTTTACTTCATATTCTGCTGTGATTATTTTAGATGGATTACTTCTTAAGTCCTGTTTAGTACATTAATCAGTACCTTTTGTACTGATGAGTTACTTTGTCCCTGGTGCCCTGAAATAGGTTAGTGAGCAGGAAGATATGACAGCCAGGGATGGGATGGGACGTTCAGGACAGCCTAATATACAAAAATATTTGTTAGCTGTGAAATTAAGAATGTAATTCACCTTGGTTCTTCTTTGCAACCGTGAGATTACTCCTTAAAAGAATGTCAGCAATATCCCAAACTGCTTTTCACACATATATATTCCTCCCTACAAGTTACTCTTATTGCGTATTGGGATTCTTCCTACTGAAATTGCCTTGTCTCCTGATATTGCTAAGTCTCTCTGTTTGTCCACCAGACTACTGCCACAATCTGTCATTTTCTTAAGTACTTGACATCTTGGGCCAAAAGTGCCTGTGAAACTTCTATACAGCTATAAACACCACAGATCCCTCATGATTCCTAACCCCCCACATTCATGAATCATAGGAAATTCCATCTGCTTTTTTACTTTTATATTTGAAATGTACTTTTCTATCTCAAACAATTACATCTATTGCCACTTAAGCTCATAGGCTCTAGCCTTGCTGGTGAATCATCTGTAAGCAAAAGTAAAACTGTTGAGGTAGCAGTTGCTTGCTGCAGGATCGCATCTTCCACTCTCTGCACAGCCTCATGGCAAACAGCCTCCATCTACTCATTCTTCAGGATGTCACTGTCTAACCTGTGCTACCAGTGATTCCCTTCCAAACCAGTATGTGTGCCTCAGCTTTTTGTTTGCTGTGACAATAGACTTGATTAGCTAAACTAAGTTGTTACTGTTTAATTGAGATCCCTTAACGCTACCAAAGGTTCCCTCCAGGCTGTTGCATGCAAATTAAGATGTGAAAACAAGTGACACTTAATGATGAGAACATTATACAGTTTGCAGCTGTACAGTATATTACGTCCTTGGTACAAATTGTATCCACTTGAAAGCAGGACTGGAGCGTAGGTGGCTGGTAGTAGCAGAAGCACTGGTGCAGATGTAGATCGAGGTGGTGAAATGTGAATCTGAAACTTGTATCAACTGGATCTTAACAAATAGTTCAAGATAAAAACTGCTAATCTCTCTCTAGCATGATTGCTTAGGTGTGAAATAGTACCAGTCCTGGGGAAACTGGGCTTGAAAGGTATGGAGTAAGTACTGAGTAATGTACCATTGAGTGGTCTGCCCCACTATGAAAAGCCTTCAGAGAAATTCTCCCTGATTTGTTATTTCTTCTTTGAGTGCTGTTTTATCACCTGGCCTGATTTAGTTAGGGCTTGGTTTCCTTTCTGCAGGGCTCTGCTCAAAGTTGGTCTTGGCTAGCAGAGATCCAGGACAGCTGGCCGTACTGCTGTGACTGCTGCACTCTGCAGGAGCAGTGAGACTGTTCCTTGGCAGTGGGAATCTTGGGGGACGTGAATCCTTCCTTGGGAGCATGTAAATCATGGACTTAAGATTTTAAGACCAGTCCTCCAGTTGTGAACAGAACATGAATTGATGTCCTATTGCTCCTGAATTCGTAGTAGTAAAATGTACTTGCTGCTGACAGCCTGCAGGCAGACAAGGCTGGCTTTTCTGCACTTCCTTTTAATTAATTCCATTGAGCAGATGGGTAGTATCACCCAGTTTAGTTATGCTGTGGGTGGAATAAGCTGAAAGCTTTGAGTAGCCTTTAAGGCCACAGTAGTTTTAATCCTCTAACTAATGTCTGACCACTGTTCAGACTACTGTATCCTTTAGAGATGGTGGAAAGTGAAGAGAGGAAGAGTTTATTTTCACATGAGACTTGAAGGAGATGGGAAAGCAGTATCCTGAGTTAGAGGGGAAAAGCTTTTTGAAGGCATATGATCTTTGATTCCTAGACCTCTTAATCCTGTAAGATTCGTGTTTGTTTATATATTGGGCTTCCACATCATCTTTGTTTGGTTTTGAGCGTACTGATTAGTCTGCGCATAGTTTTGGTTGGGATGTTCTCATAGTAGGATTTAAAGTGAGGGGGAATCCCTTTCACCTCTGCTGGGCAAACCAATTCAAGAAAATATTTTTAAAATGAAGTACTGTAAAATTGAAAAGAGGGTGGTAAACAGAGGAAATCTTAATAAAAATAAGTCAGAAGATGGTAAGAACTTAAGAGAAATCCTTTGTATTTGAGACTTGTTTCTGCAGCTCAAAGAAAAAGGTTTGAGGAGAGACTGCTGGAAGGGTGAAAACAGCCAGGCAAATCTTAACCTGCACAGAGAACATCAGCAGCACCAACCTGCAGATTTCTGCACCTTCGGTAGTGTCGTCTTTCTGTGGAACCCTGAAGGCAGGAAGCCTCTTGGCTGTGCTGTCTTCCTTGAAAGAAACTTACTGAGAAGTCCAGAAGAGCTTTGAATCTTGAGAGCTGTGTTTTAGTGAAATGCAAAGTAGGACAAGGCAATCCTCGAAATAGAGTTAGGACCAAAAAGGTGAGACAGCCCTTTTTAATTGAATCAGAGACTAATTTCTCTGTACCATCTCTTTGAGAACCTTAGGGGAGATCCTTTCCCTGTCTTTTTTCTACTGAAGTCTAAAATCCATAAAAGCTTTGTATATCTCAAGAAACTTGACCCAGTCTACTTCTGGGGCTGCTCCATAGGAAATCTGCCTGCCTTTTGTCTTTGTGACCCAGCTGTGTGTCTGTTCCCTGCTATTTTCAGCAGCCTCCCACTCTGTCTGCAATGTTGAAGACTGTACATTCTGGTTCTCTTTCTGTCTTTTTGACTTTGCTCTCTGGAAAGTTGCCTTGTTTGACTGTCCTCAGCTGCTGTGGGGAAGTTGCAGTCCCCTCTCCTATCTGGAAGAGCTTTCCTGGTGCGGAATGCTCTGATAAAACCCTGGGCAGCCATCTTCCCTGCCACACAGCCTGTTGAAAGAACTTAGCATGCAGTCACTTAGAATGACAGTTCAATTGGCATGCACAGCTCTTTGAAGTATATCTCACCTGTGTCTAGTGTTGCCTGCAGACTTATTCTCTTCTGGGACAATGCTCTACGGCTGAGAAGAGGTGCAGTCTACCTAGTGGCTCCAGTGGAGGTAATACGTTCTCTGTATCAGACTTATCTCTTCCCACACACATACCTCATTGCATTTGACTTCAGTGCTTGACTGATCAGACTAATTCATTAAATGAAGGAATATTTACTTTGCTGCAAAACTTGAAAACAATCCAAGTAATGTTCTTCTCCAAAATGTATCCAGAGAGAGTATTGTGTTTGGTTTTCTTACCACTTGCTCATAGAGAGGAATGGAACTCTGGATCCCTGAAGAGTGTAAGTTCATGGCTGCATGTCCTGTAGAACCAGGAATGTGTGTCTGCTCCTGAAATTTACTCCTACCATACTTCCAGTACTTCTGAAAAATAACCCTGTCAGCACCAAGAAAGTGCTGGGATCTGCTGGGAAGAGAAGCACAGTTAAATGCAGCAAGATTAGCATCTGTCAGGTGTTTCCCCTTCAGAGATGTGTCACAGTCTGGGAGGCAGCCAGTACCTGGGAGCCTGGGACTTCAAGAGAGCTACTCAGCAGGGCTCAGCATAAGCTGGAACTGAGCTGAAGGAGAGCTTGCTGTCATCCTCCCTGGCTCTCCTGGTTTCTGTTTTTCTCTACCTGGTTCTTCACTGTCTGTAATTCCAGTACATTTGTGTGAGATGTTTCTCTCAGCAGAAACAGCTGACCAGCTGGACTCCCACTGGGCCATAGCAGAATTAGGGCTGGAATTGAAAGGAGGGCTTCTTTGAAGTTAAAAATTCTGCAGTTTATCTGAAGAGGAAAACCCACTCATGTTTGTAATAGGGCATGTGGTTTCAAGTTGTGCTGCTCTGAAGCTTCAGCAGTGTGGTGTTGTGGGCCTGCTCCAGAGCTAAAGCAGTGATTTCTGTGAGCTTTAAAAGTCATCTCTGATCCCTTCATGCCTTTGGCTTGCGTAGAGTAAAAGAATCAAACGGTTTATACTCTCCTAAACCAAACTGCCTCAAGTAGAAGTTAATACAAGACTGACATCAAAGCGAATAATTTTAAATTACATCATTAGACATTTGAGAAGGAGAACAAAACAGGTACTAAATCCAGTTGTTCTCGTACTTAGAATGAAAATAAAAAGCCTTTGATGTTGATGTCAAATCCTAGCATGTTTATAATGCATTTATTCTGAAACACCGAGATGTTTCATACAGACTCCCCCTCCCTCTCTCTCCACTGTAAGTAGAGGAGTTTTTGACTAGGAAATGGAGAGGACTTGAAAGCAAACACATTATTTCCCCTCCCTGACTTGTATGGAGTGGAAGTGGGGAAAAAAAGCCATCTAATTGGAATAAAAGCACAAGGTTGTAGCTTCATTTTGCTCATCGTGAACATGAAAAAACAACCTTGCTCTGTATCTGTGAAGGGATGGCGTCATGAATGGGGTTATTTATTATACAGAAGCAGGCTGAGCATAAATCTGGGGCATAAACACTTCAGAACGTTGGCCTGAGCCTGTTCTTGTATGTATAGAGTGGAGGAACCACTTCTGGTGGGTTGTCAATATTTGCACATGTGAAATGGGAAGTTGCTAATTATAGGACACCTCGTTGCTGAAGGTGTCCCTTACATCTCAGGACCTGAAGGGTCGGTCAAACTGGCTGCAGGTTTGTATAGGTCCAGTTTAGTTGTAGTGTCTCAGTTTTCCTTCAGTCACTTGCTGTTGTGTCTATTTTCCCTTTGCCTCACTGTAATTACATCTGATACGAAGAATGAAAAATGACACAAAGTCATCAAAAATAAACCAGGGCCCAGCTCCTGGAGGCAGCTGTATCCTGTTTGTGGCTTTGGGGGAAGTATTGAGATTTCATGGCTGATTTCTTCTGTTCTTTTCCTGCTTCTAGTCTGTCTTTTTCTCATTGTTTAGAAGTTGCATCCTACAGGATTAGGTGGGATTTTTCACTGGTGGGATAAGGAATGTTACTAAACTTCCAGTAGGATAAGCTGGGGTGGTACATAGCTCTTCTCTCTGGTTCTCTTGCCACGGCTCTGGAACTGTGGTATGTGGATACTTGTATGTTTATTAATATCCATCTTGTTTTTGAATAAATACACTGGATTTATTTGAAGAAAACAATAGGGGCCTCCTTCTGCATCCTTGTTTTCTTTTTCAGAACTACAAAACCTACAAAACAAAGGAAGCTGTCCTGGGGTTGCAGCAACAAATTGTCCTACTTCCATTGATCTTTGTGTATCAAGGCAGGCTCGCTCTTTTCTTTAGTGTGATGATGTGAAGAGATAAAACTGCTCTATGATCTGAGGCCTTTGAAAGTCTCTTTTTTTTTATCTTTGTGATGAGCAACGAAGCTTTTTAAGAACAAAAAGCAACACCTTCCAACTCATTGAGAAAAATGGCAGGTTGTAGAATATCAAAGGCTGGCAAACAAGCCTGAGCTGAGCAACCTCCCCATGACAAAGCAAGCTGAGGAGTAGGATGGCTAGAGGCTTTGTTGAGCTGGTACCACTTAGCTTAAATTCTAGGATCTACTCTTTGAAAAGTCAAATTTATCTCAGAAGGAAGTACTCATTTTGAAGTGAACTCAGATCAACAAAACCTCAGATTATCTTCAGAGTTTCTTTCATTTTCCTGATCCTTTGACTCCTCTAAAGCTTAGGGATGATGTTGAGATACAGAAGATACTGATGTGATCTCATTTATCGTCATGTTTTTTGTTTTTTTAAAAAAAAATATATAAAAATAATAAATGACAGAAGTCTTACCTCTAGACATCATCCAATTCAACTCCTGCTGCTCAGGCAGAGCCAGGTTGAGTAAGCTGTCTGGGCCTGTGTCCACTTGAATTTTGACCATCTCTGCAACTGGAGCCTCCTTAGCCCATACCACTGTTTGAGAAGTATAAAAGTTCTTCAGAATCGTAGAATCACAAGGTTGGAAACGACCTGCAAGCTCATCTAGTCCAGCCGTCCTCCCATCCCCATTGCTACCACAAGCACTGAACCATATCTTGTAGCTCCTCATCCAGACGCCTCTTGAACGCTGTCAGGGACGGCGACTCCACCACCTCCCTGGGCAGCCATTCCAGTGCCTGACCACTCTCTGAGAGAAAAGGTTTCTCCTTATGTCCAACCTAAACCTCCTCTGGTACAACTTGTGGCCATTTGCTTGGGTCCAGCTTGTTGCCTGGGAGAAGAGGCCAAACCCCTCCTCATCACAACCTCCCTTCAGGAAGTTGTAGAGTGCAGTGAGGTCTCCCCTGAGCCTCCTCTTCTCCAGACTAAACAATCCCAGCTCCCTCAGCTGCTCCTCATAAGACTTGTGCTCCAGACCCCTCACCAGTTTCGTTGCCATTCTCTGGACACAATCCAGGGACTCAATGTCTTTCTTGTAGTGAGGGGCCCAGAACTGAACACAATACTAGAGGTGCGGCCTCACCAGTGCTGAGTACAGGGGGATGATAAACTCCCTGCTCCTGCTGGCCATGCTAATCCTAGTACAGGCCAAGATGGCGTTGGCCCTCTTGGCCACCTGGGCACACTGTCGGCTCATGTTCAGCCGAGCATCAACCAACACCCCCAGGTCCCTTTCCTCTTCACAGTCATCCAGCCACTCATCCCCAAGCCTATAGCGCTGCATGGGGTTACTGTGGCACCAATCATTCAGATTGAATTGTGTGGTGTTTTTTAATCTTCTCTGCTCTTGTGGTTGGGCACCACTGATGAGAGGGCCTGGCACCATCTTCTTTGCGCTCTCCTTTCTGGTATTTGTGGACAATAGTGAGCTCCCCCTAAGCTTCCTGTTCTCCAAGCTGAGCAGTCACAGCTCTCTATCTCTCCTCATCTGAAAGATACTCCAGTTCCTTCATCACCTTTGCTGGACTCACTGCAGTATCATCTATCATGAGTACTCCTGTATCTCTTGCACCAAGCGCTGCACCCAGCAATCCAACTGGGTCACCTGACACAAGCAGCTGGCAGCACTCTGCCTGTTGTAGCACAGGAGGCTGGTGCCTTTCTTTGCTCCAAGGGCTCGTTTCTGTCTTTGGGTCCATTTGGAGTTCAGCAGGGAAATAGTGAAGCATAATTCTTAAATGATTTGTGAAGGTATCATTGCAGAGGTCTTTCAATTTCTTTCGTACCTGGAAATTAAAACCTGAAAATATGCTTCACTTGGATGGAATTTATTTCAGACTTCTTTCGTAATTGCTGAACTTGCTAAATTTTCCATTCCATGCAGTTTTTTATACTTAAATATCTGGTGACCAGAACTAATAGGCAAAAGCTGAAATGAAACATTTTTCAGTGCCTATACGATGTCTGTGCTGTGATGTCTGTGCTGTGATGTTTCCAACTCCAGGTTGTTGTATTTCTTCTTTTCTGAAGACTGAAAAGCAGTGGAGCCTTAAGAGGATATTCCATTGCTTTTTTTGCTGTTGGTTTTTGTTTTACCAGTGAGGAAAAAAATCACTTGTCTATGAACAAGAAATAGCACTGATTGTAGAAGTTATTAAAAGATAGTGTACACAGCATGGGAAAGACTCATCTGCTTTTTCAATAGGCTTGAAATTGAATTTTGAAAGCAATGCTATTGACCTTCCTAATGGTAGAGCTTCTTCCCTTTCGTTATTCTTCATGGTAGGAAAGAATGAAAAATACATTTTTATGTTTGGAGACAAGGTTGATACACTGGTTTCACTCTTTTGATGTTGCCAAGCAAATTGTCCCTCATAGAATCATAGAATGGCCCGGGTTGGAAGAGACCTCAAGGATCATCAAGCTCCAACCCCCCTGCCGCAGGCAGGGCCACCAACCTCCATGTTTAATCCTAGGCCAGGCTGCCCAGGGCCCCATCCAACCTGGCCTTGAACACCTCCAGAGATGGACAGGGCATCCAGAACCTCTCTGGGCAGCTGTTCCAGCACCTCACCACTCTCCTAGTAAAGAACTTCCCCCTGACATCCAACCTAAATCTTCCCTCCCTCAACTTCAAACCATTTCCTCTTGTCCTGCTGTTATCTACCCTTTCAAAGAGTTGACTCCCCTCCTGTTTATAGGCTCCCTTTAGGTACTGGAAGGCTGCCATGAGGTCACCCCACAGCCTTCTCTTCACCAGGCTGAACAAGCCCAGCACCCTCAGCCTGTCTTAATAGGGGAGGTGCTCAACAGATGATCCAGTGGGATTTTCATTCTGTGTGTTCTTATTTCCTGGAAACATGGTATGTCATTTCTCTACCTTCTCCCAAGTTCCTAAATGGGCAGAGCCTTTAGCTACAATATCTTTTACTCTGCCTTGGAGCTAAAACTCAGAGGCTATCCTAGAAAATCTGATCTTCCACCCCCTGTATTCTCAGACTCGCTTTTTAAATGGTGCATATATCCTTCCTGACCCTTTATTGTACATTTATCGTCTCCTTCCTTTCTTCAATGCTGTTTCTGTTTCAACTCACCCATATTTAATTACATGCATAGCTGTTTACTTTTAGTAAAATTCAGAGCTCCTGACATATGTATCCAACATACAAGGGCAAGAGGTGAGAAGGGGAGAGTCATGAATTCTCTTAGTTGGTATGAACTCACCACTGCCCTTGAAAAGTTTTGGGCTGATGCTCAAACCCTGTGAAGCTGTGTCATCTTAGCGAGTTACTTCTCTGCAGCTGGACTGATAAAACTAATTATTCTGCATCTAATTTACAATCCCTGTTATTTTGAGACATATCTGAAAGAACTGTTCGTTCTTCCTCTGTGTTGACATGCCTGAGCTTTCTTGGTGATACATGTGGAATGTGCAGCAGTTCACTTGTTCTGTAAGTTGTGATACCTACAACTCATATCCTCATAAATCTCTGAAAGTGGAAGTGGGGAGCTGTGTTGTTTCTAGCTTAGAGTATGACTAGGCAGCCACATGAGGTGCTTCAAACCCCTACAAAGAGAAGTCTCCAGGAGTACTTTATCACGTGGGTCATTTTTGTTTTCCTCTCTTCTGCTTGAATTGTTGATAGAGCCTGTTAGTTGTCTGAGCAAAGGTGGTAACATCATGTACGACTGTTGGATTCCTTCTCAGAGGTGTTTGGGTGGACTCTGATGTAAGTTCTTAGGAGGAAGAAGAAGTGGGGAGCTGTGATGTTTATTCAAACACTGATAGACTAACGTGTGGGTTTTTGATTTGCAGACATCACACGAGGCGAAGGAATCTGCGGAAAAGAACCACTTCTTCAACGTGCCCACCTTCCTTACAGTTTCTGGCCAGCTCCATTTAGAAGTGATGGCAGGGTGAGCAAAATTACACGTTTTTGGTTTGATCTGTGATATCTTTTCATTTGGCAGTTGTGCCTCATTGTTGCCCATTAGATATCTGCAACGTGCACCAGAAAGAAAACGAGCAGCAGTGCCTGGATGATGATGTGAAAGGTCAGCGTATGTAGATGAAAGCTGAGCTCCTTTTGATTCTGGTCTGTGAACTAGCTTTAGTTGCTAAGAATCTGGTGTGGATTGGGATTACTGGATGCAGACATAATCCTTATGGGAATGACAAGAGGTTTGTTATCAATAGTTGTAATATCTTAAGTGTCTTTTTGTAGTTCTTCACATTTACTGTGTCTCAGGAATTCTTTTTAACTTGAGCAATCACGTTACTTTCTTCTTTTTTTCTTTTCATTCCAAACTACATTTGTGTCTACGGTCTTCCTGTTGTGTATCTTCCCCCTGCCAGTTCTCATTTCTTATGTTTCATGGCTTTCACACTTAATGCTTTGTTCAGTCTGGCCACCAAAGTGATCACAGTTGAACAGTTAATACTAACTTCAATTTAAAAAAAAAAAGCTTTTGATATTAATGTTTCACTGAGTCTGTTAGGGGTGAAATTGTCCTAATCTGTCAGAGCCACATTTGCCTTTGATTAGAGAATGTTATGCTCATCTACACCAAATTTTCCTTGTAAATGAAGTTTATCAATCAGATGGAGTCAGAACCATCCCTTATTTGAAAGCAAAGATCTCTGAACACTTGTGATGTGGGTTATCCTCAGATGTGGTGCTTCAGCCAAGTTGCTGGCAGCCAGCTGAATTGCTGGTAAAGCCTATCACAGATCAGGTAGGTCTGTGTCTTTCTCTGAGTTGCCAGGGGGGTTTGACATGCTCTCACAGGGGATACAGAGCTCCTTCTGAAGTGATTAGTTACTGTTAGGTAACTAATTAGGTGCAAGTCTCCTGAAAACAAGAGGAATAAAACCCTAGCTTTAGAAAACGTGGCTAGAAGTTGAACAACCTGCCTTTTCATGTAGACTCCAATGAATATTTCTGATAGTCATGGTATAAGTTGTTGTCCATGCCTCATTTCCAGTGTTGAGAACCAAATGATAAAAGTTTAGCTGCTTTCTGTTTAATCAGTGTTGGGGAGTGTAGTTGACTGCTGGTAAGCAAATAGCTGCTGTGAAGTCATTCAAGTTTTGCCTGCAAATAAAAATAGCAATTTCTTCAGAAATCTGTTTTCTGCCTTGTTTGTTCTGCCTGTGAGACTGTATCTCAGACCACCTAGACAGCTGGGATCTGCTAAAATACTCAAGCCAGAGGTTCTCAATGGACAGGATGTTTTTGACTTGCTCTCATGTGGTGCCCTGGCTGCTGTGACAGAAGCACAGGTCACTTGGCAGCCAAAGGCTGATGCGTCATCTCAGACATTATCTGAGGCAAGATAATGAGGTTTGTTTAACTGTAGAGTTTTGCATCCCTGAAAGAAGGTTGGATGACATCCACTCACACGTGTTAGACTTAATTGGCTTTCATGCCTTGTGACCTTTATTGAAAGACGTAATTCCACAAATCAAATAAGTGCAAAGAAAAGTATGGATTGTAATGATTAACTTGAAATACAATCTCGCCCTCGTACATCAGTCTGTTCCCTTTAAATAGTGCACAGCCTGCCCTGGGATTGAGCAGAAGGCTCAAATGGGCAGATGCAGGATCTGTCTGCTAACTATTTTTTCCATTGCTGTCATTTAGATGCACCTTGCTCTGTAAGGATGGGCAAAAAAATCAATGCTCTTCTGCATGCAGTACATTGTATTACAGCTTCGTGTTCTTGTTTGACAGTAGCATGCTGTTCTTACAGGCATTTAAATGGACCCAGTGCTGTCTAAATTTAGATAAGTGGAGTTTATTCATAATGGGGCATAGCTGCTCTGTGAACCCACTCTTCTTATTTTTAAGTGAGTTTTTGAGGCCTAGAACTCAAGTGCTGTTGTATCCCTTCGGCCTTCAAAAATAGACCAAGCTCTTCTAGATGCAGAAGCATGTGATGCTTTGCTGAGGAATTGAGATATTATCTATCTTAATGCTGTGAAACCCTTCAGATACTGAGAAGGTTTTTATTTCTGGTTTACTATGTGAAGAAAGTTGGATATTGGTGTGTGGATAGGATTCTTACACAATCAAGTAATTGAAGTGCATAGGAGTAACGAAATCTGCTTGGCAAACAAACTTGTTCTCATGATGCTTTCAAAGCATGAAAACGTGAGAGTCCTTTTCTCAAAAGTGGAAGTACTCTGGTCCTCCTAGTAAACAAAGCAGTCAAAACAGTGAAGAACTGTGTGGTGTAGATTTGATCCAATGAAATTGACCCTTTCTCTCACTTGTGTTTTAACCAAATTTATTTTTTTGTGCCAAGAAAATGAACTATTCTTCAGTAATTCCTTTTTGCTTGAAGAAGGGTTGACTTGCTTCAGTCATACCATTTTCAGGAACAACGTGAGAATTTGTGGGAGGAGTCCAAGGTAGAAATATTTGGGAGACAGACCCTTCCTCATCCAGTCTTCGCCTGTTTCCTGCTCTGACTTGCTGTGGGAAATGGGAGTGCAGAGGCAGATCCTGCACAAATCCATTAGAAACCAGGAGTGGTGCAAGACAGGTATGAGAGGAATTTTTCCATGGGGTTTTCTAGGGCACAGAAAGTCAACTGGGCAGGCAGTCGTGTCTGCTTGGAGCTCACTTTTAGCTTTTCAGAGCTCATGAGCAGGCTGCAAGCTGTGGTTGGAAAAGTCTGGGCAGGGGCCGTATGGGAAGACTTACCAGATGTGTCTGGATCCAAGCCTTCTGCTGTCCTTGCTGAGAGTTCATTTGCAGTCTGTGGGGTGTCACTGTTAGGACTTTATGTCCATGTGTTGTCCAGAGCCCTGGGCTCTATTTTATGGTGCTGTTTCTGATGACAGAAGTAGAGCAGTTGAGCAGTTCTGACTTAGGAGTTTTGAACCTTTTTCTCTGGAGAAAAAGGAGAAAAGAGGAGTTGCTGTATTTATTGACTATCTACTAAGCTGTGTATGCTTGTTATTGAAGGCAAGGTCAGAGGAGTTAGTCTCGTCTCTCAGCGTGACGCGAATGGCCTAGTTGGCACAACTTCTCATTTCATTTGCAGTGACGGCATCTAGGTTGACTGCTCAGTGTGTCTGAATCATTGTCAGCTGCTATAAATCTAGAGGCTGACTGAGGTCTCCAAAAGAAGTCTTTATTCACTAATACAGCTCTGTAGCCTTCTAAATCCTAGATGAGTCAGTAAACACTGTGGGTAGAGGTTTGTAGGACTGTGTGTGCCCCAGTAACAGATTTAAAATGTCACTGGTTTGCTGTGAAGTCACTGGTCCTTGTGGTATTTCCTCAACCTCCAATCCTCAATTGGGAAATCCTTTGTGAGCACAAAGGCCCTTTTGGGGATTTGAACTAGGCTGGAGGGTCTGTGAGAGTTGATGACTCAAAGGCACGCTGCAGGCAGCCAAAGCCAGATGTTGCCAAGAAGTGTAGCTCACTGGTCGTATTTACTCATCTATTTCTCCTTTCACCCATCTGAATTTCCCACAAGATCTACCTGCTCCTCTCTTTTCAGCTTGTTGCTAATAGCTTACATCATTGTTTTGCTCTGGTTGTCCTGGCCTCTCATTCCATGCCAGGCACTGTCTGTTCTGCCTTTTGCATCATTAGTTTCATTGGAGCTGCTCTTCTAGATAGCTCTGGAGGCTATCCCCTCCCTAAATCTCAGAATGTTTTCTCCTTTCTCGCCCTCCCTAGCTCTATTTCTTCCTTCTCTTCAGTCCCTCAGTAGGTTTCTCATCTCCTGTTTATCTCGTGTTTCCCTACAAGTGAGCAAAAGGCTTAGGTGCAACCTTCTAGGAGCCTTCTAATATCTGCCAGGAGGTTATCAAGAAGACAGTCACAGAATCTTTGCAGCGGTGAGTGACAGAAGGGCAGGAGAAAATGGGCATAAGTTGCAGTGAGAACTTCTGAATGGTTGTAGGGGAAAAAATTCATGAAGAGATCAGTCAAGCATCAGAAAAGATTACTGAGGGAGGTTGTGCAGTCTGCATCCTCAGAGATTTTCCAAGACAGAGCTGGAAAAAGCCCAGATAACCCTGGTCTGATCTTCTTGCTGACCCTGCTTTGAGCAGGGGGCTGGACTAGCGACCTCCCAAGATCCCTGCCAGCTTGAATTGTTCTGTCATTCTAAGTTTATTCTTGACTCCGTTCCCATTTCTGTCTTTGCTGATCTCATGCACAGAACCATCTGAATGAACCATCTCTAGTTCCATTTCAGTTCAGCATCCCTGGCACTTGTATTTTTCTGCTTAAGCTACATTCTCAGCCTTTTGCACTGTCATCTGCCTGTTAATGTCTAATTATCAAACTTGGTTTAGTTGAAACATAATTAATTTTGCTCTCATCTCCTTAAGCACATCCTCATGGTTTCTAAGCCATTGTGGATTTTATTGGTTTCCTTCTAATTCCAGATATTATCTGCAATCCTGCAACTGGCTTTTCTGGTTTTAGAGAGGCTCTAAAAAAATCTCAGTCATTCAGACCACATTAGCTGTGTCTACCTGAGTTTGCAGAGAGCTAAAAGCATGAATTTCCTGTTGGTTTCAGAAGATTGCACAGATTTCATTTGAAAAATGTCACCACTTCACTGCTTTCCAAAGCAGTGCTGAGAGAGAGAGCTGTTTGGATTGATGTTCAGGAATCACAGAATCACAGAATCATAGAATGGCTTGGGTTGGAAGAGACCTCGAGGATCATGGATCTCCAGCCACCCTGCCAGGCAGGGCCACCAACCTCCCCATTTAATACTAGACCAGGCTGCCCAGGGCCCCATCCAACCTGGACTTGAACACCTCCAGGGATGGACGGGGCATCCACAGCCTCTCTGGGCAGCTGTTCCAGCACCTCACCACTCTCATAGTAAAGAACTTCCCCCTGACATCCAACCTAAATCTGAAGAAAATATTGCAGAGCTGCAAAAAGATGCATGTGAGGCCTTCTCTTGTAAAAGTGGCTTTTCTTTTGGCAGTCTAGCAAACGCAGCCTTAAAATTTGATTCTGAAATGACTTGATAATTATGGAAAAAATTGCATTGACCTCAAGCAAATATTTGCTCCGCATTGTACTATTTGAAATACTTTCAGATGCAGCTGCAAGAATGATGTCCAGTTGTATAGCATTCCTGTAGCTAAAAATTAACAAATAGAAGTGTAATTATTTATATTGGAGCCCTAAAAAAATCTCTGACATTTCTTGTGCAACAGTTGAGTCTGACTCACAACACAGACTCTTATAATTAGCACGCTAACTTCCATTAATTAAGCTGCCACTTAATTTGAACTATAAAAAGCAACTGTGACATGTCTGGTTTTAATCAATTACTGCTTGCTTCAGTCTGGTACATGACTGCTGCAGTGACTGTTAATGAGTTTGTATCACTGGGAAGCCCAGTGCAAAAGCTCTGTAGGGTGCCTAGGGCTGCTTGGCTGGTTGGGGCTTTCCATAGATACCCCCTTGGTCCTTTCTACATCTCCACATTTATGGGAGAGGAAGCAAAGGGAATGTGCTGACCTTTGGCTGTAGCCATCCATGCGTATAGGGCTGAGTGTAGTCCCAGCAGTGTCTTGGACTGTGCTCTTTACTTTCTTGTGTGGCTGTAAAAAAATGTGCAGGTAGCATCAGAACAGGTTTTACGTTGATCTGGTGAAAAGCATCATCATCCAAAATTCCAGGTCCTCCTAGCTAAGCAAAGGTAAGCTATTCTGTATCTCTCCTGAATCCTTTACCCTCTCTGAACATCGTGTCATCCCTGTTCAAAGCACTGGTAGATGCTTCAGGATCCAGGTCAGCAGATCCAAACATCCAGATTTGTCTAGGGCCTCATACAGCTTCAAGCGTGCCCAGCCAAACCTTCATGTCTGTAGAGGTGAAGGAGCTGTGGCTTTGTGAGTTGTGATAGGGCTGTCAGAACCATCTCCATGTCCCACTGTAGCCACATTCATGATGGTTTCCATAACCTTGTTCTTTGTGAGAGAGGCAAGCAAGAAGCTGTGGGTGCCCTGTGCTGCAGCTTACCTGATGCACAGTTGCTGATGTGGCAAACTTGATTGCTTTGAAGGGAATAAACATAGTGGTCTTTTCCAAACTTGAAGATTCTAAGTTAATTCTACGTCTCCCACAGTATTCTCCTGGAGAAGCTGGCTGCCCGTGACGTGGACAGATATACTCTTTGCTGGGTAAAGAACTGGCTGGCAGGCCAGAGAGAGTGGTGGTGAATGGAGTTAAATCCAGTTGGCGACCGATCACGAGTGGTGTTCCCCAGGGCTTGGTATTGCGGCCTGTTCTGTTCAGCATCTTTATTGATGACCTGGATGAGAGCATTGAGTGCACCCTCAGTAAGTTTGCAAATGACACCAAGTTGGCAGGACATGTCAGTCTGCCTGGGGGTAGGAGGGCCCTACAGAGGGACCTGGACAGACTGGATTGCTGGGCTGAGACCAATGGGATGAGCTTTGACAAGACCAAGTGCCGGGTCCTGCACTTCGGCCACAACAACGCCAGGCAACGCTACAGGTGTGGGGCAGAGTGGCTGGAAAACTGTGAGGAAGAAACAGACCTGGGAGTATTGGTTGACCTGAACATGAGCCAGCAGCGTGCCCAGTTGGCCAAGAAAGCCAATGGCATCTGGATGTACATCAGAATTAGTGTTGCCAGCAGGAGCAGAGAAGTGATTGTCCTTCTGTGCTCAGCTCTGGTTAGGCCATACCTCAAGTGCTGTGTTCTGTTTTGGGCCCCTCACTACAAGAAAGACATCAATGGAGCTGTGAGGGGTCTGGAGCACAGGTCTTATGGGGAGCAGCTGAGCGAACTGGGATTGTTCGGACTGGGGAAGAGGAGGCTGAGGGGTGACCTTATCACTCTCTACAACTGCCTGAAAGGAGGATGTGGTGAGATGGAGGTCGGCCTCTTCTCCTGTGTTAGTAGCAATAGGATGAGAGGGAATGGCCTCAAGTTGTGTCAGGGGAGATTCGGGTTGGATGTTAGGAAAAATTTCTTCTCTGAAGGAGTGGTCAGCTGCTGGAATGGGCTGCCCATGGAGGTGGTGGAGTTACCATCCCTGGAGGTAACGTTTAGATATTTTACTGAGGGACATAGTTTAGTGGGGAAACACTGGTGACAGGTGGACAGTTGGACTGCATGATCTTGGAGATCCTTTCCAACCTTGGTGATTCTATGATTCTCTGATAATCTAGTCCAACCATCAACCCATCGCCTCCATGCCCACTAAACCACATCCCTCATTGCCACATCTCCATGGTTCTTGAACACCTCCAAGGGATGGAGACTCCACCGCCTGCTTGGATATCCTATCCCAGAGCATTGCTGCTCTTTTGGAGAAGAGATTTTTCCTAATATCCAGCCCAAACATGCCCTGTGTTCCAGCAGCTGCTGCTTCTCAGGGAGGATTTATGGCCCAGGAAATGGCTCCAGTATTAGGCATTAAGGCAGGCAGCTCCATCTCCTTTTGCTCACTCAGCTTTCCTTAAAGTCAGTCCACAGATCCAACAACGCGCACTGGATTTCTTCAAAGGTTTGCAGTCATTGCACTGAAGCAGAATATATAGAGATGGATATTTTATAGTCGACTGGAGTGTGTTCCATGTAATATAACTTTTAAAAACTATACTTAAAACAATTATTTACTTATCACTGTAGATCTTGAGGCCTTGCAGATTTTAAATAGCCTCACCCAAACTTTCAAGTGGGGCTCCAGCTATGCTACTCTTTATGCACTGATGCACCCACCGATGTGGTTTCTGGCTGCCATTCGTATTTGTGGAGCTGGGAGAGCCAGTGTCCATCTGAAAAAAAGCTGACAAAGGATCCTCTTTAAGGTTATTAAAATGCAGTTTATGGAGAACATGTGATTTTTCCACTCTGAAAGAAAAAGGATTTATCACAGTTGCTTGCTTTTTTTTCCCCATGTGTATTTTTATTACTTAGAGTTGGAGTCACTGGGATGAATGCATTTTGAAAGAGACCTCTGGACCTTGTTTTATTTAAATGCATGATACATTTTGTATCACTTCTTTGTGGAAGGTCTCTTTTATCTGGGGCATGGAAAATTATTTGAATAAATGCTGGACTGCTGTGGTGGCTTTCATCAGCCCATCTCGAGTTATCGTTGCTAACTGGTTGCTTTATTGACTTAAATTAGAAGTAATAATAACAGAACTGGAACAAAACAAGAATCCACAGAGAATAAAGTACTACAGAGACTCATAAAAGGGCAGAGGGCCCAAGCTGATGAGATCTTTGAGCCTGGAGCAGAAAAGGTTGTGTCATGGTTTTATGATGGGCTCCAAATAACTGCTCCAAATAACTGCTTTGTGTCTCAGTTTACTCCTATTCTCCTGCCACCTGTAAACTAACAGTAGGAAGCCTCAGTGTGCAGTGAGGCTTCATAAGGAAAGTGTGGGGTGCTTTCCCAGATAGCTGGGGAGTATGGATCACGTTGCTATTCATTCATTTGTGCCTGGATCTTTGTCAAGCAGAGATGGGTGGCCTGGAGAGGAGCCTTGCTGCTGAAGCCAGAGCAGATGATGCGGTTGGGGAGAAGCTGCTGGTAGGACTCTGCCCTTTGGAAGTCCCCGCAAGGGAAACTGCTGCGTTGCTGCTGGCTGGCTGGGGTGGAAGTCTGGCACTTCCCAATCCCTGTCTGGGAACTTAGACAATATAATTTTGTTTAATATGTGTGTTTATTTTTGACTGCCTACTGAAGGAAGTACAGTCCCATCTTGTCACAGCATGAGTTGGAACCGTAGCACTCAGCACCTCAGCTCTGCTGCCCAGGCCTGAGCCTCACGGGCTGCTGTAAAAGCCCATCAAGATGCAGCTTTTCCTCACAGGCAGGTGGAAGTGGCACATTCTGTGAGGAATCCTTTAAAACTCCTTTTTCTGCTGCTTTTTCTGGATAAAATGCTTGTCTCCTCTTGCTGACTTTTCAGCAAAACCGTGAACGTTTGGATTGCACAAAATCCAAACCACCAAACAACAGCAATGGGAATATTAGTTTTACATTGAGGTTAAAAAGCAGATACTTCTGTCCAACTCTGAGGTTTCTCTTTAACGTAGTCCATTCAGATCAAGGATGTAAAACACTGTCCCAGAACCACAGATTCTTCAAACTGCTGAGCAACACCTGTACCTCCCCAGCATCTTTAGGAGCTCAGTGTTTCCAGCTCCTCTGAAAACAAGAGCCTGGAGACATTGGATTGGTAGGTTTGAATGGTTATATCTGTGCATATAGCTTCTTGTACTGGGCCACAACATCTTTTGGAATACATATTTAAACATGCCTGAACCATCCCAGTTGTGCTTGGGTCAAGTGCTGCAGCCAGCTGATGGCTCCTGGCAGCAGAGCAAATCTGTCTGCTCATTTTGATGGAGCATGCAGGTCTTCCATGCTCATTGAACATGGTCGTGCTGGAACAGAGTGGAGTTAAATCAAACAGCTTGCTTTAGCGATTTCTTCCCTTTCTAAAGGAAAGGACAGTGTGGTTAACAAAGCTGCACTCCTGATCTTTAGGGTCACCTTGCTCTTCTCTCCTTACCCTTCAAGTACTAGCTATTGTTTCTAGATTTTCTTGCAATCTAGATTTTAATGTATGTCAAGGGTTGGGTCCTGTGGAACATTATGAGATGGAATACATTGTGTTGAAGGGTCATTCGCTGTGGCCAAAGATAAGAATTGGCACAAATCACCTTCCAGCTGAACTCCTGACCATAGATCTCTTTGGAGTAATTGCTATATTTTGGGTTAAGCAGGCACCTGCAGTATTTTGGGGTGAGAATGAGAGCACTGAAGAAATGAATAAGCTGCATGCTGGTGTGGTTTAGTGCTTAGCCCTGAGTCACAACAATCAGCTTCTGTCTCCAGCTGTGTCACCAGTGTGTGGTGTGACCTTGGCATAGGCTGTAAGCTGACTGCGCAGGAATTGCATCTTTTTGATTAATTGCCTTGCTCGGAGCTAGATCCCCTTGGTTCGACAGCACAGATAAGTCTTTATTACCGCAGTAACAGCGTGAAGTCCTGGCTCAGAAAAAGAAGCTCAATCCATTCCTGGCTTGGGAACCATCAGCACAATTAATTATATTTGAATTGCAGTGTAAAAATTGCCAGGAAGGCAGAGATGCTCACAAACATTGTGTGAGTTTAATTAAAAGGACGATTTCAAGCAGCTTTGGGCACAGATACTTTATACTTCTCCACTGATTTCTATCGCTGCCTTACTAATGAATTGTCAACTAGTTTGAATGAAATGAGTTTTCATTCTGCATACTGTAAAGTTCTTCGCATGGGAAAGGAGACTCCTTCTGTAGAGTGCAAGCTTGCAGGAGGAGGAAGTTTCTCCCTTCCTGGATATTTTACAGGTGGAGATTACAAACACAGCCTCCCCTAGGTGTCTTTCAGTGCAGAGGAGGGCGGTGCTCCAGCAATGCACCCAAGTGCTGATTTCTGCTTTCAGAGGGACTCCTGTGAGCCTGCACCTTGAAGGTATCTGAGCCCTTGGCTGGACTGGGGCTGCAAGCTCAGCTTTCAGGCCAGGGATGGGGCCCTGGATTTTGCTGGGAATGTAATGGGTATTCTCTTGGCCTCCTACTTAAATTCTCAGATTTGCCCAGGAAACAGCATAGAGAATATACTGTCCCAGAAGGGGATTAATTAAGCAGCTGTGTGCTACCTTCTGGTTTCAACCCCAGCAGCACCTGGGAACTGCATAAATGCACTCGGACTTGCTGACCAGAGAGCTCTGATCTGGAGCTCTGGGTGAAGTTGGCTGCAAAGGGACTCATTTCAAAGCCTCTCTTCTGTGCTTTCGTAGCAGATGAAAGGACAGCGAGCATTCCAGACATTGTACTGCTCCGCCTGTACTGGATAAAGCAAAGGGCTCAACAGATTGTTGTGGGGTTTTTTTTTGACCTAGGCACATTTTGGATGCTGAGCCAATATTTTCAAGCTATTTTTAAATGCTGGAGGAAATCTTGCAGAGGTTTGGGAATGTAATTGGGAATGTTATTGGCTTGGGAGACACAGCCCTGGATTGAGGCTCCATTGTGCTAGGTGTCGAATGCATACAGAACAAAGTGCCCTTGGTACCATAAAATTGAAGCAGAACCAGCTCCAGTGTCTGTTTTCTAATATATTTATACATGCTCAGTATGATACTGCAGATACTTTTCTTAATAGCAGCTGAAGAACAATTAGAGGTCAGATTTGTACAGCCTGCATTTGTGTAATGTCTGACATCCTTATTGTTGCTGTTGCTGAGCACCTTGAATAGTCCATGAGGCTTCAGGGCTGATGTTTTTTATCCATGTAGGTGCTGCTCTCTATACGTGTTGGAGAAGATTGGTCCCAGCAGGGTGGCTAGAGCTGAGAAGAGGCTGAAATCAGTTCTTGGGGGAGCTGTTCTGTACTCATCCCCCCCGAAATGTCTGGCACAAAGAGGCTTTGTTCTAGCAGTGCAAAATCCATCTGTGGCTGTGAGGTGTTTGACCACATTTGACATCTTGGAGCAATAGTTGTTCTTATTTCTTATTTTTTCAGATGGCTTGCAGTCAGCAAGCCCCTTGGAAGATAAACAACTAGACATCATGTTTGGGCTGCTATCGAGTAAGAAATAAGGACAGTTCATAGTAGCCTGTATTGCTGGAGTCTGTAATCTGCTATAGTGTCCTGCACTAAGTTATGTGTCAGTGCTTTGTGCCTTGAGAAATGTGTGTCCTGCTTCCCACTGCAGGCCAACCTCTGTGTCCTGTGAAGCTCCATAGCAAGCAACAGATTTTGACCAGTCCAGCCTTAAGCATTAAACCATTTTGGCCGAGTGAGTCATTGTTTCGTGTTTGTTGTTTGTATTGCTATAGCAGTTGAGACTTCTGAGTTTTGGATCCAAGACCTTGTTGTACCAGGTGCTGTAGGAGCATGGAGAGGGAAAAAAAAAAGGTGGTGTGAGGAAGAATGTGCATTTCTCTAGAACCTGAGACAACAGATGGCTCCAGATGGGGGAGCACAAGGAACCGATGAGGTAATACTGACCGGTGCAGTGAGCAATGGTGTTGGAATATCACTTATCCAAACATCACTGAGGTTTTTATAGATGCTGTAGCAAAGGACAGTTTGAAGGAGGATGATCAAGGCAGGGCAGAAGTTCACAATAATGTCCTATCAAGCACAGGGAAAAGAGGCATGCTGAAAGGGATCCTGGGTATAAGGATTTGCTGCCAAATCTGGTGTTACCATCAGAGATGTTGTGATCATGTATGGCGGAGCCCAAGAACGGGAGCTGAGGGTTCTGAAAGCAGACAGACTGTATTTGTTTGAATGGGGAAAGCACAACCAGTAGGGAGAATAAGCCTACAGGCAGGCTGTGTACTTGAAATCTTGGCCAGGACCTGTTTTCTAGTGTATATACAACTAACAGCTCAAGGAAGAAGAAAGTGCTGCTGCTTTTGATCATAACCTTTATCTGTCATGTGATATGAGGGAACAGATGAGTGAACCAAAACATGCGTGTGCCTTTGTTTGCCACACAGATGCCTCCTTAAAGGGTAAAGGAAAAACACAGCTTTTTAGTAGCATTTTTTGTTCAAATTTCAGTTCAACAAAATTAACCTGTGCAAAATCCCTAGTAAACATCCTCTTTGAGCAGAAAGCTTGCAGAAGATACAAGTCAAATGCCAACCCCTGCAGTTAGCACACATCCTTTCATGGGTGTTAAACTGTGCCTTATCTCCACTGATTGTGTCCTTTTTCCCCTAAACACTGTCAGCTCTTAAAAATAATGACAAGTTAGGCGTGTACTGGAGGGACCTGCTGCCCAGTCCGTGTCTCTTTCTGAAACAGCTCTGTCTCTTCCCCATTCATGGTTTGCCTCCTCTGCAGTGTGGCAGAAAAGACAGCTGCCATGGGATCTGATTGGGAAGCTGACAATGTCCAGGAGCCCGCCTTCTTGTAGCCTGCAGTATAGAAACGTTCCCTGGAGTGCAATTTCCCTACAGCTAAAGTAAGATTTGAAAGCAGTGTTGCTCTCTGTTACAAAGAATTCTTAGGGAGGGATCATCAAAAAGGCCTTTGTATCCTTTGTAATGCAGCTCAAGGTGACTAGAGGGGAGACACTTAGGCTTCCCAGAAGGTTGCTGGAGGAAAAACTTCATATTAGGAAATGCATTGGTGACTTCAGCGTGAGATGCTATCCCAGATGTGTTCTGTAGGAACCAGGTTTAGCTGAACCATTCTGAGCTGGTTGAAAGGAGCCCAATCCATTCTCTTGAATGCCCTTTCAGGGATGAACTTTGATCTCGCCACTAGAGGAGGCTGCAAGCTGTACACCATACATTCATCCTGCTGGGCTTCACCAGCACCCTCACAGTGCTAACACCAGTTAACGCATCAGCAGCAGGACCCTCTATTCTCTGCTATGCTTTGGGGTGTCGTAGCACCTAGAGACGTCAGACCTTGCAGACAGACGGGTGTGAAGAGGTATGGATGAGGGGAGCATGACTGGTGTCCTCATGCTTCTCCCTTCACCTGGTACTGCAGAATGGACCGTGGGTGTAAATGTTGTTCAGTGAGAACTGCACAGGGTTTGTGCAGCCTCACTTAGTCATGGAGGGCTATGAATAACCCCTCTTCCCACCACACTGAAGGAATGTAGCTGCAATGTACACAGTAGCATCATTAAGCTGGTCAAAGATAAAATGGAAACATGAGCATTTCTAGATCCTGCAAGAAAAGTGAGCTTGTGAGTAGGGTTTTCTGTGCTTGTTTGTTGGGCCTGACCTACCTGGTTCTTCTTGCCTTTCAGGGCCTTTACCCGTGTGTTCACCTTTGGCCCCACATTTCGAGCTGAGAACTCACAGAGTCGCCGGCACCTGGCAGAGTTCTACATGGTGGAGGCCGAGCTGTCCTTTACTGACAGCCTGCAAGACATCATGCAGGTGGGCACCTCCAAGTGTTTATGCAGAATTAGTGTCCAGACTTCCTCCTCCTCCCTCAGCTGTGCTTCCTGCCCTCATCCTGAGGTCACAGCTTCTCTCTCCATGCGTGAGCCGAGGAGGGGTTGTGCAGGCACATCCAAGGTTCAGGGTTTGATCAGCAGAGGTGGGGCCACCAAGGGGATTGGGAAAGGAAGGTATAGGAAAGAACAGAGGGAAAAGCAGAAATCTCCTCTGAATGGGAGGCTGCATACAGCCAGAAGATGGATAAATGCATGTGACTGGTACTAATGAAAGTGGCACTCTCCTCTTCAAAGCCTTCTGCATCTCTCCGGTGAATCTGAGCAGTATTTACGCAGTGGGCCCCTCGTTGTGCTCTTTGAAAAGAGTTCCTTGAAAACTACATTGAAATCAAAAGTAGAAACAACAGCTGCTGACATACACTACTCACCAGGACTTCGGTGAAGACTGAAATCCCTACAGTCAGCTAGCTTTATATATTCCAGGTTAGATCTCAACCATGTGATGGATGCTAATGCATCTTACTACTTTCAGCATATGAGCCATTTTGTACTCAGTAGGGCTTGTGAGCAAATATCTGCACATGCTCTCATATAGCAGATGAGCTCCTTGGAAGGCTGTTGAGGAAATATCCTTAATAATATAATAAAAAAAATTATATTTAAAAAAAGCTTGAGGCCCTGGTTATACATGCATGAAGTAACATCCAAGTGATGTTTTTTTCAGCCTGAGTCATGTCCAGTCTTCAGAGTCAGTCTGGCCTAACAGCAAAACTCTATTCCAGTCTGGAAAAGAGAAGGCTCCAGGGAGACCTTGTTGTGGCCTTCCAGTACTTAAAGGGAGCTTATTAACAGCAGAGAGACTGACTTCTTCAATGGTCTGATAGTGACAAGGGGGAATGGTTTAAAACTAAAAGAGGAGAGATTTAAGTTAGATGTTAGGAGGAAATTCTTCACACAGAGAGTGGTGATGCCCTGGTGCAGGCTGCCCAGATTGCTGTGGGTGCCCCATCCCTGGAGGTGCTCAAGGCCAGCCTAATTTAGAGGGTGCCAACTCTGCTGACAGCAAGAGATTGGAACTGGGTGTTCATTAAGGTCCCTTCCAACCCAAGCCATTCTGTGGTTTTGTCCTGTCCTGTACAGAACTGTGCTGCTGCTTTATGTTGTACATCAGGATGGCACTGGGCTGTGCAGACTGACCCACCGGGAATCTCTCTGCTCCATTAATAATAACCCAATCTTTCTTTTCTCTTGTTTGTTTCCTCCAAAATGCCTTAGCCTACTCTTAGAGAATAACATACATGTCTGTTTCCACCTTACTTAGAATCACAGAATTGGGATTTAATGGGTTGAAAAGGACCACAATGATCATCTAGTTTCAACCCCCCTGCTATGTCAGGTTGCCAACCACCAGACCAGGCTGCCCAGAGCCACATCCAGCCTGGCCTTGAATGCCTGCAGGGATGGGGCATCCACAGCCTCCTTGGGCAACCTGTTCCAGTGCCTCACCACCCTCTGGGGGAAAAACTTCCTCCTAATATCTAACCTAAACCTTCCCTGTCTCAGTTTAAAACCATTCCCCCTTGTCCTAACACTATCTGCCCTTGTGAACAGTCATATCTCCTCCTGTTTATATGCTCCCTTCGAATATTGGAAGGCCACAATGAGGTCTCCCTGGAGCCTTCTCTTCTCCGAGCTAAACAAGCTCTGTTCTCTCAACCTTTCCATTTCTCTAGGTAATCAGGTGCTGATTGATACCTACTGCTTTTGTCATACAATAAGCAAGTTCTTCTGCAAAGCGGTGTTTAAGCCTTTGAGCACAGCATGAACGTGTACTGTTGCAGTGAGAACTCTAATTTCTTGGCTTCAGAAGTACATATGGCCAGTTCGTAAGCTTCAGATAATTAGATTTGAGAACTGTCCCGGAATGTGTAGGACCTTCACTATGTAGGAAAAGAAAAGAATTCCTCCCCTGGCTTATTTTTTATTGCTGCTAAATATCTTAGGAAGATATTTAGAGCTTGTGCTCTCCTTTTACTCTTGCCCCACAGTCTATGAGAATCATCCTTTCTCACACCAGAAATTCTCCTAACAGCAATGGCTTTGCATTCCCCGTAGCAAGTCTACATTGCAACATGTGCTTACTTTAGTGAAGTTCTCACTTGCAGAAGTGGAGTTCCTGTTTTGTTTATTTTTAGATCATTGGGCAATCTCTTGAAGAAAAAAAACACCCACACTAAAACAAACAAAAACGAAAAGACAGCTGCTCTAAAGCCTAAGTTAAGTTTCTTTTTCCCCACGTAAGTGACCTAAATTCAGTGTTCTCCCACATATTTGCCCACTGGGCAGTTTGTCATCATCTGCAAGTTCTTTGTTTGGTGCAGAATGTTCAGTTGAAAGCCTTGGGAGCTATTGACAAGAGTTAGCATCTGAACTTTATCCTCAGATAAATAGCTGGATTGTTTAAGAATTATTTTTGAAATTGGCATTCAGGATTTGGAATGAATACCTCTAGCTTCAGCAAGTTGGTGTGCTGGGAATGCTCAGCTTCTTCAGGGACATCTTGGAGTATTTGCTTACACACCATTAAAAGGTGCGGAAAAGCCTCGCTACAAAGATAGGCATGTTTACCATTCTCTGATGAGGCTTGAGATCTTTGCTCCAAAGAAAAGCAGCTCTCTTTACAAAATAAAAGGAAGAACGGTGTTTAATAACAAAGGCACACTTACTTGGGAGCAAAGGGCCTTTTTTCCCCACTGTAATTGCACTGAGCGATGCTCAGTTATTCCTAAATTAGTAACCCAGTTCTTATGAAGTCTAAAGTGCCTTGATCACACAGTCTGCATTTCTGGTTTGTGCCAAGATGTGTTTTAGTGCTCCAAAGAAGCTTAAACTCTTGTAATACTGGTTTCACAATGCTTTCTGTGGAAAGTCCCACTATGCTCAGTGTTTGGTGCTGCACTGTGTGCTGAGTGGTTGGGGGATACTATTACAATGTAGTGTACAGGGTGTATGCAAGTGTTTCTATGGAGAGGCCTTTGTGGCCTCTTCCCAAAAGAGTCTAATCAAGAGGTTGAGTCAAACTGCCCCAAGGCTCTCCTCCTCCAAAGTGGGTGAGAGAGAACAAGAGTTAGTGAGGGTCAAGTTATAAGGTGGAGGAGGTCCAGCGTGTATTGAAGTGTCTGGTCTCCCAGTCTTCTGGTCTCACCAGTCATCTCTCTTCCAGTTCCTGAATGGGAAATCCAAGATGTCCATTCTTGTCTGTGCTCTGGGATGCCTGCTACCATCTTTTCCCATTCTCTTCAGTGCTGCATTCATCGTGTCTGTAGGTTTCTGTTTTTCCTTTCAGCTGTCTTGACAGCGAAGTGGATTTTGAAGGGTCCCACTTTACTCATGGAGCCTCAGAGCTCACGTGATGCCACCATGATTGAATTATATTAAACGTGCATACAAAACCATGCTAAAATAACATTATTTAGGCTGTAAAGGTAGGAAATGCCAGGAGGAAGATTTTTTGAGGACACTTTGGAAAGTCAGTGCATATAGAAGATATAATTTAACACAGTATTTGAGCTCTGTTCTGGGTGCAGAAATATCTTCCTCTGGTTATGTACTTCATCAAAACGTTCATCACTACAGCCCAGTGACATGGAGCACTGTTATCTCCCTTTTATGGAAAGGAATTCAGGCACAAAATGAAATCAATAGTAGCACTGATTTGGGGCACCCATTGGAGGGTGTATCTTCAGGGCGACATGGATGCCCTTTCTGAAGTGGCATCCAACTGTCATAGCTGAACCTTTTTCTGTTTCCTGGATTCCATCAGCAGTTACTGTTTAAGTTCTATGGCCGGGGAAGCAGTGGTCCAACAGACAAGTCTCCTTCCTTCCGTAACAACAGCATCTCTGTAGAGTGGGTCTAGTCTAAGAAAACCAGTGCATGACCATATAGTGAAAGCTGTTTTATGAACCGTGGGCAAGAAGGCTCACTTGGAGTGTGCAAGATCTTCTTAAATGATACAGTTCCTAACTGAAGTGAGTGATCTCACATTTCTAATGCTTCTCTTCTACAAACTTTTTTGGAGAACTAATGGGTTAAAAAATAATCAGTGTATCATAGCAGCTGTGGAAAGGATATCCCTTGCAAGCTGCTACAGTCCTCATAAATGCTTTCTTCGCTATCAAAGTACAGCTTGCTTTCCAAAGTGATGATTTTGCAGGAGTGGTGAGGGGCAGCAACACTACACAGTTATATCCTACCTTTGCAACAAGCGTACATTGAGCACAGGTGGAGTTTTTTTTTCACCAGGTGACAGGGAAGAGTGATCTTCAGCCTATACAAATTTAGCTCTTGAGCTGTTCATGATATAGATGAGAGAGGAGTCTTCACAACAAGATCAGCTGTGAGTCTGCCCTCTGTGTGTGTGTATATGTACATGCATGTGGTGGGTGTGAGAGCAAGCATGAGGGCAACAAATGATGATCAGGTTGATAAATGTTTGGTATGTACATTCACTGTGATCTACGTTGCATCAATACTCATGGCCTGGGTAAATGTGGAAGCAAAAATCCTACTGGTGGTTACTGTGATTTTCTGGTAGTATTGTTGCATGACCTAAAAAAAATCAGAGAGATGGCTGTTAAGCTCCACAGCAGCACCGGGGGCAGGTCAGGACTGATGCTGCTGAACTTCTTTGAAAGGTGAGGATTAAGAGGAAAAGTGGGGAGAGGTGAGAGAAGGGAAAAATTTTACCTCACCTACACTTCTACCAGCACATTTCCTTTATTCTCCTTATGAAGCAAGCAAACTAACAGGCTTTTGAAATCAAGAGTCCCACCTCTAAGACAGGTGGCCATCTGTGAGTCCTCTGCTGTTTTCCATGTATAAGCCTCCTATCAAACATGCTTCTTTCAGGATGTATTCACACACCATCACTTGATCTATCTCTCCAGCTCATGTGCTCCCTCAAGTAGCAAGCTGGTGGCTGTGGTTCTCCACTCACTCACTTTTCATACATCCTGCTTTCTAGTCCTTCATTATATTATCTACTTAAAGCCATCACTTCTCAGTTGGAGAGCTTTTTTTGCCTTTATTTTTTCCATTCACTGTTCGTGCCTGGTACACATTTGGCATAAGTAAGAGTGGTGAGAAAGCCGATGCATGACCCACGTATCTGTCTTCTCTGCCAGGATAAAACCTCACGCTCAAACCTGGAAATATTTCTCAGATTGTTTTTCCCATACCACCCACATCTTTTTTCCACAAGAGGAAGCCACTTGTGTCGAATGCTGTGGGAACCTAATTGTTACTTTATCGCACAGCGAGGAAAAAAAGTGCTAATTAAACAACATGCTTTTCTAAAAACAGATGATACTCTCATTTTCTAGAAAGAGGAAGCTTAATGTAAAATCCTTCGTCTCTGCCTCGGTGAAACCAGATGAATTGCCAAGAAGTTCTCTAATTTCATTTGCATAAGCCTTTTTCTAGCTACTTTGAAGAAAGTTCAAAGCTGCCTGGTTGGTTATTTGCCACTCAGCAGCAGGAATGCTGGCTTTTCATTTCCTCTGCGTTTGAGTACTAGCAGGGGTAAAATTGTTTATCTGCATATGATAATGCTGTGCCTTTATTTGGATCTTCCTTTTTTAGCATGGGGCTCTGATTGATGCAGGAGTACGAAGGCTCTGAAGGAGTGAAGATGGGCTGTTTTACGAGCTTCTCTTGGCAGGTGGGGTGCAGAGACTGTTCATCAGTCAGTGTTTCAAGCAGTTTAGAACAGGTGATGAAACATGAAAGTTTGAACAAGATGCCTAAAAGTTAATCTTAGCTATATCAGTAGACAAGCTGCTACTTCTCCCTGCGTTTTGTTCCTCTTGCCCTGTATAAGGTTCCCTATGGGGCAGTGACTTGCTTCTTCCTCAGACTTGCTGACAGTAAGGTTCATCTCTTCGCAGTTTGCCTCCCCTGGACTTAGCAGTGTCAAGAGCCCACTGTTCATCTAGGTATCATTGGTGGATTCTTTGCCTTTGTCAGCTCTGCAGTTAATGAAACAAGTTGTTATGCTTACAGAGATGTGCCAGCACTTTCAAAAGTGCTTTTTGTTGCAAAAAAACCTTGGTTTCATCCCAGGCTGATGAAATGCAGCCCAGCTGCATTGCTGTGTTGCTCTGAAGAAAAGTTGGGAGTGTCAGTTCTCCACAGGTATCCCTGCTTTGTGCAGGCACGGGGCTACAAGTAGTTATGGGAGATCTTACTGGCCAAAATGACAGCAAGTGTTCTGGATAGATGCTTTGCTTAACCAAGCATGAAAATGACTCTTACAGCAGGTTGATTAAAATGCACTGAAATCCAGTGTGGGAGCTTTTTTTGTTGGGAATCAAAATGGCATTTATTTCATTTAATTTCTTCATAGGTGAAGCCCTTTTTAATGGGTAAGTATATCCAAACTGGATGCCAGTGCTGTTTAGGTAATCCACAGTAGTTTACGGGAATTAAAGCAAGTCGTCTTTTTGTTTCTTAAGCATCTCTGTATTGATGTGTCCTCAGCTTTGGCTCACTGCTCATCTCTGTACGTGTTCTCTTTGAGTTACTCTTACTGTACAGAGTGCCTCTAACTGGAATCTGTTGAATAGTGTGGCTCTACACAGTGTGCATTTATTCTCTTCTCCTTTAGTTCTGTCTGTTGTGACAGTAAAGCAGAATTGCTCATTACAGGAAAGGCATCTCACTGGTGATGTATCTGAGACCAGTCACCACACATAGTTGTATTGTGTCCATTTGTGGCTGCCCTGGGCTGCTCCTTGAATATTTTAGGTGTTTTGTTTTTTTTTCCACTGGAAATACTTGACCAAAGATGCTAAGGCCATCAGCAGACACTGAGACCTGAAACCTGTGGCAGAAAAGCAGGTTCTAATCCGCTTCAGCCTGCTAATTAAGAGCATTAGCATGCTGGTATTCTCTTATGCAGTCTGACCATGCAAAAGCACAGAAGCTCCTTTTGTACCCTTTGGTTGATGTTTACTGAGTTTTATTTATAGTCTGGGACTAAGCAGTGTTAATTTTCCATGTACTTCTGTTTTCTCTGTTAGGTTATGGAAGATCTTTTCAAGACAGCAACAAGCACTGTGTTCTCCAAATGCCCTCGGGATGTTGAGCTTTTTCATAGATATGTAGCTCCTGCACAGAAGGTAATAAATGTGACAAGAAAGAGCTGCAAGACTTCTATGCATTTGGGGGGCTCTTGACAATAGGGAGGCTTGATTTTCTTTCTACTGTGTTCTCCTGTTAATGACAGAATCATAGAATGGCCTGGGTTGAAAAGGACCACAATGACCATCTAGTTTCATCCCCCCTGCTATGTGCAGGGTCGCCAACCACCAGACCAGGCTGCCCAGGGCCACATCCAGCCTGGCCTTGAATGCCTCCAGGGATGGGGCATCCACAGCCTCCTTGGGCAACCTGTTCCAGTGCGTCACCACCCTCTGGGTGAAAAACTTCCTCCTAATATCTAACCTAAACCTCCCCTGTCTCAGTTTAAAACCTTAGGAATCGGCCTGAGCTTAAGTTATTTTTCAGACCAACACAGAGAGGACTCACAACTTTCTGTAGGTGTTGGCATTTGTGGTAGAGCTTCAGCTGTCACATCACCTTTTAGTACAGAATGACTTGAAGTGCATTTTGACCTATATTTAGAGCACAACACAGATCTACAAATGGGAACTTGGAGGGGGGGGGGGTAACTTTTCTGTCTTTATTCTGGACCTGTGAACCCTTAGGAGTAGCTTTACCATTTTGTTTTTCTTGTTTTGAACAAGGGCAGGTTGGAACAAATGCTGAAGAACAAATTTGTAACGTGAGTACTTTAATTTCAAAATGATCTGGAGGAGGGCTTTTGGGAAAAGGGTTCCTATTTTGTATATCTTTTTTTTTGCCCCCCAACTCAATACCTTCTGAATTAATGTCACCTAAAGAGCATGAACTGAAATTTCCTTTGTTCTGTTTCCTAGCTGCCCATTCACTCCTGCATGAGGCTGGCATCTGAATTTGTTGTCCTTTCACTTTTGCTTACCTAGATAGGATCATCTTTTTACCAGGGCATCCTCTTTCCAGCATGCACCTGATGAGTGGTTTGCCTGTAGTGCTGGCTCCTTTGTTTCAGCTTTGGTGCTTGCTCTGTTTTCCTTCACGTTTTCATAGAATCATAAAATCATTTGAGTTGGAAGGGACCTTTAAAGGCCATCCAGTCCAACTCCCTTGCAGTGAACAGGGACATCTCCAGCTTGATCAGATGCTCAGAGCCCCATCCAGTCTGACCTCGAGTGTCTCCAGGGACAAGGAATCCAGCACCTCTCTGCATAACAGTTCCTTTTTTATAAAACTATTTTTTGACAGCAGAACAATTTGGGTTTTTAAATATTTCCAGTCACTTACTGCAACTCATATTTTTTCAGTTCTCTGTGTGCTTTCATTCCTTGCTGCCCAGAATATCTCCTCTCCTCTTCTCTTGCCAGTCTCTATAGATAGTGGCGCTCTCCCTTCATCCCACAGAACATTGCAGAGTTGCTCAGCCCAACACTGGTTTTCCTGTCAAGCAGCTCAGCTTCTTTTTGCATCAGGATCATGAAAGATGCTCCTTGTGCATCTTATTTGCACAGACACCACAGAGGACTTCTGTGAAGTCATTCTCCCTCCCCATTTTGATCCTTCTCTCTTTGTACCTCGCTAATATTTCCAGGAGGACAGAGTTACTCTCAGCTTCTCCCATGGAAAAAGAAATGGAGTCAGCCCATCTCTTTCTCCATTTCTGCCTCTCTCTTTTGTTACTGGCAGATCCAGGGCATTCTTAGCTCACACATCCCAGTAAGGTGGTTAAACCTGTGCCTCACTTTGCCCGAACACGTAGAGCAATGCATTCCTGATGTATTTTCTCCAGGAGCCTTCCATGTGTGAGTGAATCCTCGTAGCTGGATGTGAAGACCTCATGCTCTTTAGGGAATGTGGTTTATAATTGGGTTTGGATAATGATACAGAGAGAGGAAATTATTGTGAGCAAGTTATCCTTTCTGTTTACAGCATTTGCTTGGTATGTGGAAAACTTGTCAGCAGAAATATCTTCCATTGAGTCTTGATTTCCAGTTACCAAACTTGCAGCATCTGTAACTGCACTTCTTTCCGTTGGCGTTACCGTGATTCTGTTTGTCAGTTCTGGTGAAAATTAGTGGGAAGTCTGATTTCAGAACTGTCATAGGAGTAGAGAAACATTGCTGCAAATAAATATTGTGGTATTTGCACAATGAAATGAAAAAGCTCGAGGTCCAAATCCTTTGCACACTGGGCTGTTACTTGTCCTTAATCCTGGAACAATGGATTGTGTTGGATCTGTGCCAGTGGAGGCATTAAAAAAATCCTCAAGTCTGTATAAAATTGGTTTTGTGCAAACCTGAACTGAAAGGCAATGTTGCAACAATGCAGAAGTGTTTTGAGAGCTCAGCATTTTCACTTTGCATGTAGCTGAAGCACAGGAAAACATAGGGTTCTTGCCATATGAAATGTAAGTTTTTGGTTTCTATTCCAAGCAGCGTTACTGGGAAGTCTGACATCACACTACAGATTGGCATGGTCTTGGGGAAATGCCTCCTTAATTTTCCAGTGCAACACTTGGCCAGAACACTTATTTGTTATTCCTTTCACAGTTATCTCAAAGACTTTTTTTTTTTTTCTCTTGCAGAATTTCCTACAATGAAGCAGTGGAAATTTTGAAACAGGCTTCTCAAACTTTCACTTTTAAGCCAGAGGTAGGTGGTTGCCTGGTTGTTTGTCCCTATGCCTGTTGGTGCACACAGCCAGTCTGAACAGTTCAGGTCTCAGGGACCTTTCCCTCTTTACTGTCTGCAAGCAGTGCTGAGTGTGTTCTAGTTTCATTAGCAGTCATCTTAAGAAGCTTATTTCAATAGTCTTCAAATAAAGGAATTATATTTAGGCAGCACCAAAAGTTTTACAAGGGTTGATAAGTCAAAACCATGTCAAAATACCATGTAATGTACATGCAGGTAAAGGGAATCCCTTGTCTTTCCAAAGGATAGTTGTCATCTGGGAAAGAGAATCGTGTGATAGTCTTACAATGTTAGATTATGACTTTCTGAAAACTGTGTTTTGCCCAATTTCAAACACGTATAGCAGCGTTGAGAGCATTTGTGATTGTGCTTATCTCCAGTATACTAATTAGTCTTAACCTCACTGCCATTTTAAGGAGAATAACCCTTTGCCTGAAGACATCTTCATAGCTGGTTGGGTAGCTGTCTGGTCTCTGTGAACAAGTGGGTGTCAAACCTTGAATCCTGTGTGTGAATATAGCTACAAATCATGCTGGCAGTGCTGTTCCACAAATCGTTACTGTTTTTCTGATGCAAAGGAGATTTATCAGCTGACTACTTAAGAAGAGAGATTTAAAAGGAACCATCTCAGTCAAATCTGTACTATCTAAATCTGAAACAGCAAACTCAGTATATTTTCAGATGAGGAGAGCCTGCAGAATGTATTTCCCTTCTCTTCCATTCCCTCTGTATTCTTTGCGCATCCTGTGGTGGGCTGGAGGTCTGTAGTCAAAAACCACAGCATTTATAACATGGAAGAAAGCAAGAAAAGCAAAGGGCATTGCAGATGTCCAAAGTTTCCAATAAAGAATTGTTTGATAGGATGCTGAGTTTTTTTCAATGAGAATTAATGTGGTGTGTAACGGGACACAGCAGGGAAGAGAACAGTCATTCTAGCAAAGCTGCTTTCTGCACACCAAAACTAATCATAAAATGACAGAATGGTTTGGGTTGGAAGAGGTGTTTAAGATCATTTAGTTCCAACCCCCCTGCTATAGACAGGGATATCTCCCACTAGACCAGGTTGCTCACAGCCCCATCCAGCCTGGGGTAGTACTGGGGTAATGCTGAAGTCAGTCTGGGCTGAGTAAGCCAATTTTGAATAGGTTCCTATTCCCCTGAAGCTATGTGGAGAGAGCTTCAAGGGGTTGGTTTGTTAGTTTTGGTTTTGTATTGTTTTCTGTTTTGATATCAGATGTTTGGGCTTGATGCAAGGACGATCGGGCCCTGTTCCATGGAAGTTAAACCATGTTATTTTCATTACTTTGCCCTAAAACCTGTGGAACTCTGTGTACTTAGCATATTTTCCCAGTAGGTTGTGTGAACTCAGAAATTACTGTTCATGCTTTTGTGTTAGTCAAAAGTGTGCCTCACTGTGCAGGGATTTTGCTTGGTGTCTTGCTGCAGGTGAGGTGCACAAAGGCAAGATACTAGGTCACTTTTGTTCTCTTTACAGTGGGGCTGTGACCTCCAAACAGAACATGAGAAGTACCTGGTGAAGCACTGTGGTGAGGTTCCTGTATTTGTGATTAACTACCCCTACGACCTCAAACCTTTCTACATGAGGGACAATGAAGATGGACCTCAACGAACAGTGAGTCCACGGGTCACACTTCCACCTCCTTTTCATTGAGGCGTGTGTCTTAGTTTAAAAGTAAATAGAATCATAGAATGTCCCAAGTTGGAAGGGACCCATAAGGATCATTGAGTCCAACTCAAAGATGGCTTTCTGCTGGGCCTCTAGTCTTGAATCATAGAATCATAGAATGGCCCTGGTTGAAAAGGACCACAGTGATCATCCAGTTTCAATCCCCCTGCTATGTGCAGGGTCACCAACCACCAGACCAGGCTGCCCAGAGCCACATCCAGCCTGGAAAAGAGAAGAGAGGTTGAAGGCCACGGTAGGGCATGGCCAGCATGTAGGTGATCCTGCCCAGTCTTCTTTCTGTTATGGAAGAAATCCCAGAGCAGGAGTAACAGGAGGAAGATACAGGAGATAGGTAGCATGAAGTTTTTGTTTAAATCCTTTAAGGCATATTTGCCATACTTTTTCTTTTCCAGGTATATATCTGTAGTACTAGTTAAGTGCCTAGGATTATATGGGTTCAGGCAGCCCATGATTCCCCAGACATCCAAATCTACCATGTAATCCTCAAATAGCAGGTGGACGCTAGAAATAAACTCTTTTTCCACAAGTCTTTTGCTTTGAAGGTATGATCTTTCTAATTAAACTGTGACCAGTCTGAATCAGTGCTCCTACTAAAAAGAGTGACTTCTGCTGCCATGTGCTGCTCTTGCTTCACTTGCTTTAATTTTGGTATCTGTTGAGCTGTGCAGAAGTAACCCTACAGAACAAAACGGGGAAGAAAATCAACCCAAACCTAACAGCACAGATGATAACACGGTGTTCCTAATGCACTTCAATACTGCCAGCTGTATTTCTGCTACAGACTGTATGGCCTAACTTACGTTAGTTTTCTCCTTTTTAAGGTTGCAGCTGTTGATCTTCTAGTACCAGGAATAGGGGAGTTGTGTGGAGGCAGCTTGAGAGAGGAGCGACTGCCCTTCCTGGAATCACGCTTACAGAGGTACGGAAAACCTGCAGGTGCCAGGAGACCATCCTGGCCACAAGTGTGTTCAGGCAGCCCTCAGTGGTGGGCAAGGCAGGGCTGGAAGGGCAACTGTTTATTGTCTTTTGAGATACCTGTTTGTCTAAGTGCTTGCTAACCAGTGAAGGAGGTCTTGTGCTTCTGCTGTAGGCATATGAAGTGCCACTCTGCTTCAGCTCACTGCAGAAGAGGGGAGGGCAGCCGCCTTAGCTCTGTGGGGACTGTCTGAGACAGATTCTCATCAAGGCATTTCATCCTTGAGCCCTTCCTTCACAGCTTTTGTGTCTGAGAGTTCATTGTCAAGATGAAAGTTGTGTAGCCAGAGCTTAGATACTTCTGTTACCATGTTGTGCAACGGAGGAACTGCAGCTGGGAAGCTTTGCCTAGCTGTGGTACAGTTGATTTCAGTGTCTGTATTTTGTAGAATACTGTTCTTTGCTAAGAGTTTTGTGGAAAGCTTCATTGGAAAGGGCTGAGGCATGAATGGGATGAGGTTCAACAAGGCCAACTGCCAAGTCCTGCACTTTGGTCACAATAACCCCATGCAGCACTATAGGCTTGGGGCTGAGTGGCTGGATGACTGTGAAGAGGAAAGGGACCTGGGGGTGTTGGTTGATGGTCAGCTGAACATGAGCCGACAGTGTGCCCAGGTGGCCAAGAGGACCAATGCCATCCTGGCCTGCATTAGAAATAGCATGGCCAGCAGGAGCAGGGAGGTAATCATCCCCCTGTACTCAGCACTGGTGAGGCCGCACCTCAAGTATTGTGTTCAGTTCTGGGCCCCTCACTACAAGGACGTTGAGGACCTGGAACGTGTCCAGAGAAGAGCAATGAAACTGGGAGGAGTCTGGAGCAGAAGTCTTATGAGGAGCTGAGGGAGCTGGGATTGTTCAGTCTGGTTAAGAGGAGGCTCGGGGGAGACCTCACTGCACTCTACAACTTCCTGAAGGGAGGTTGTGATGAGGAGGGGTTTGGCCTCTTCTCCCTGGCAACAAACAGGACCCGAGCAAATGGCCACAAGTTGTACCAGAGGAGGTTTAGGTTGGACATTAGGAGAAACATATTCTCTCAGAGAGTGGTCAGGCACTGGAATGGCTGCCCAGAGAGGTGGTGGAGTCGCCGTCCCTGGCAGTGTTCAAGAAGTGTCTGGATGAGGAGCTACGAGATATGGTTTAGTGCTTGTGGTAGCAATGGGGATGGGAGGACAGTTGGACTAGGTGATCTTGCAGGTCGTTTCCAGCCTTGTCATTCTATGATTCTGTGACTTGTACTGAAGTCATATGGGCTGTTTGGCAGTCTTTTTCCTACTGCTTTGTTCTGACTCATGAGGCTTAGAGTAATTTTAGGCCAAATTCAGTGTCAGAATATCAAAGCTGTTATTTCGTTAACAATAATTGTCTTTAGAGATGGGGTAAATCTCCATAGACAGTTACTCCCTGGATCCGCTCTGAATTTTCAGAGTAACTTTTCATAACTCACCTGAGTCCATTTGTACTATTTGTATACTTGTTACAAAGCAGTTTTGGAGGAGAATTAATCCCAGAGTAACGTAATTTGTACATTGGGAATGAATTTATCACTTAACTCAGCCAGTTGGTCACAGAGATGTATCTAATCAGTGGAGAAATGCAAAATCCATTTCAGCATGATGAAAAAAGATTGGGCAGTTAAAATCACTACAAGATTGGCTCACAGTTTGTGGTGTAGAATGGTGTCACACCCTGCAAGGCCTCACTATGCTCGCTGTTACTCTCACTGTGAACTCTCCAGATGGAGCCATACTTCAACTGAAGCAAAGTGCACTTGAAATTTCTACCCATAGAATCCAGAGTCCACAGCCTTCCAGGTGTGGGACTGGAGGAGGGATCTCTGTAGAGGTCAAAGCCAGACTTTTTTGTTTGACAGGAAAGTCACAGGAAGTGTTTTGAGCTACAAGTGATGTAACTTCAGTGACCTCAGACTGTAGCTCTGCACTTAAGATGAACTGGAAAAATAACACCACGTGTTTCTCTGTTTTGAGTGCTCAGGATCTGATCTGCTGAACCAAAATATTTTGTTAATGCCTTTAAATTCTACTTCCTGCAGCCCCAGCACAACCAAGAGAGAGATAACCGGATTCTTGTCTCCTTATGCACGCTTCTTACAGTAAATCTGTAAGTTCTGGTCAAGGACTGCTGCAGTGCACCGGAGATCAGAGAAATGGCCTCATTTTGCCTGCAGAAATTTTTGTTTGTGTTGAGAGAAATGGGAAGAAAAAACCAACTTTGTTCTGTTTCTGCTAGGGTTGCAGAAGGGTGGAGAATCCGCTGGTGGCCATTAGGAAAAGATGTTCTTTATTAAATTGCTTTACAGAAGCTACTTTTATTTAATAGTTGAACACGTTATTAAATCCGTGGCCATTTAGTGGTTTTGTGAACTAAGAAAGGGGAGAAGCCACACATATGGAGGGGTTTTGCCTCATTCATAAATGAGGCTGCTGCATGTCCTAAGTTTAATATTTGGGCCTATACTCTCCAAAATTTTGAAAGAAGGCTTTACTGATTTCCCTGAAGGATTTACACAAGTCTTTGCATGAAGCTGTGTTTACAAAACAGACTGTATTTTAAGAAGCATGTTGGGAATCTGTTCGAGATTCTCTACCAAGTGCCAGAGCTGACAACCATCGATCACGTCTTCCCTTTATTTCCTGCCTTTCCTTTTTCAGCTCAGTTTAGTCCTGAGACCCTCCCTTTCCTCATAACATTGTTTTCCAGGCAAGTGCTGCTTGTGCAGATCCGTGTTCCTTTGTTTATGAGGTTTTTTCTTCTTGTTCCACAGATTAGGACTCACAGATGCCTACCAATGGTAAGACTGTTTCTTATTTTGCAAGCTACATTTCTTCTTCTGAGGTTCTTTAAACAACTGTTTCATTTTTTCATGTAGTTCTTGAAGGGGACATTTCTTGGCCCAGTTGCATGGCCGTCACTGCCAGTCGCAATGGAACAGCCAGTTCATTTCAACAGAGTTAATCTCATGCTACTTACTTTATCTTCCCAATTTGTCCACGGACAGCACAGGTCATTCCTTTCAGGATTGCATGAAGTGGATTAATTTACAACTCATCAGTGATACTAACTCATCAAATTGTGTTTCAAATTGAATAGATTCTGGCCACCATCACACGAGATAAACAGGTTGCAGAACCACAAGCAGTTTGTGACCTTTAACAGCTCTGTGAATAACTCCCTTTGCAATCGACAGAGCAACTGGGTTGAAAAATCTTCCCTAACAAAGCTATTAAAGCAATTAAAACTGTCCTGCTAAGAAGACAGAACAACCTTTGAATTAACGGTTTAGCCCATTAAAATGACAAGATTTTAGTGCTCCTCTTGACAAGTGTTTCTTGGTATGTGCTTTGTCAGAGCTACTGAGAGGTTGATAGTGTGGAGAATTTTAAATTTAGAAGAGTGTATTCAAATGCTCTTTAGTATTTGGATTGGCCATTAGGGAGACTGCCTTGAAAAATGCAGTAGTAGTGCAGGATTCTTACGCTCCTCTCCGAGTATGAATTCACTTTGAAACAGCCCAGTGACTGGCAGTCCTTTACATCATCCATTTGCAAACAAGGTGAATGAAATGTCTTCCTTTATTATTTGCTATGGGTCAGAATGCACCCAGAGCAGCAGAGGGTCAGGATTTCTTTCTGTAATTTCTCTGAACCTGTAGCTTCTGTTTATAGGAAATATTTGTAGACAGGCATACAGTTTAACTGTCTGTGTTCCCAGGTGAAGCTGCTGGTAGAAAGCTGTTCACGTGCCCAGTGTATCTTATAGACCAAACAGCCCGTGTAAGGGAGTAGCAGTCGAGATGAACCCTTTTAGCCTACTCTGTTTCTTAGTTGTCCCTTTGAAGCTTATGTGAAATACTCAGAAGAATCCCAGGATCCTGTGTGGTACTTACAGTGGTTGTTTTTCCTCCTAACTCTGAGCAGCACCTGATATTCTAGGTGAGCGTGGTCAGCAACTCATACACACGTAGATAATTAAATATTGGGTCTTCTGGAGAGGAAAGGCTCAGCGTGACCAAGGCTGCTCAGGTGTATGGTTTGATGCTGAGAGAAAGTCTTAGGAAGTCTGATGCTCAGTAGCAGGGAGCCTTTCAGCATTGCTAAAATAGCTCAGCCCTGCCTTATGCCCCCCACAAGAGACATTGCCCATCACCCATTTTCAGTTTCGTGTAATATGTAGCTGCCCTATTATCTCATTTGGGAGACTCTTTTCTCCCTCTTTCTCCTCCATTCCACTGACAATGATGCAGCTTCCCATAGGACACTGAAACTGTTTTTGCCTCCTGCCATAGCAGGGTTTGATGTGCTGGGAAGGTGCAGGATTGGAATATCCCAGGTTACTTCTGGAATCCAGTCCAGATTCTGCCAGTAAAGAGGTAGGTAGGTTGCCAGCATCCTTCTCAGAGGAGGTGGCAGGAGAGACTGAAATTCATCTCCTCCATTTTAATGATTGAATTTAGTCTCCAAAGCTGGCACACAAACTCTTTGGAGAACAGCTGAGTCATTTCTTTTGAAGTATATTTGCTAACTTTTGAATGGACAGCTATAGAAGATGTAGTCCCTTTTGAAATCGCTTACATAATGCTGTATCTCTGCTTCTCATTGTTTTCTTCTCCCACTAAGCATGAGGGTGTTTTGGGGCACACTATTTCTGGAATGGCTTGAAGAGTTCCTTACCTGTGGAGGAGTCATTGATCAAAGAGGCAACCAACAATCTGTAGATAAAGGGATATGGCCAAACTCCTCTCAGTCTTCTTCAGTTCAGTACAGCTTTCCTGTTGTGCAGGTTTCTTTCCAGAAATAGTAAGAGGTGGGGAAGTACTTGGCTTGACTTTGGAGTAATTTTATCTTATTTTCACACTCCTTCCTTTGAATTGTAGACAGAGCTCAGTGCTGTAGATGCTGATTTTGGCTAGACTGAGAGAGATCTATGAAACTGAGGTGGGAAAGTCGGGAGATCAGAGTTTACTCTGGGAAGTCACTTGCTGCCTTTGTGCCTCTTTCCTGCTGTTCCCTGCCAGTGTAGGCTGTTAGCTCCAGAGGGCAGAGACTGTGAATTCTGTGACCACGGGGTATTGAATATATTGTGCTATAAACGGACTGTAAATCCAGCTCATATCAGTGCTTTCCTCTGAACACTCTGAATGCCTTCTTTTGTGGATAACCAAAACATTGTAGCAGAGCAGACTTTGCATGATATCAGAGATAGCATTTTACCCAGCACTAGAACCTAGAATCATAGAGTTGTTTGAGTTGGAAGGGGCCTTTAAAGGTAATCTAGTCCAACTCCCCAGCAGAGAACGTGGACACCTACAGCTCAGTCAGTTTCCATAGAGCCTGTTACAGGCTGACCTCGAGTGTCTCCAGGGATGGGGCATTCACCACATCTCTGGGCAAGCAGTTCCAGTGCCTTACTAGTGGTACTAGTGGAGAAGAGAAGGCTCCGGGGAGACCTCATTGCAGCCTTCCAGCACTTGAAGGGAGCTTATAAACAGGAGGGGAAATGGCTGTTTATGAGGGTGGATAGTGATAGGACAAGGGGGAATGGTCTTAAACTGAGACAGAGGAGGTTGAGGTTGGATATTAGGAGGAAGTTTTTCACGCAGAGGGTGGTGACGCACTGGAACAGGTTGCCCAAGGAGGCTGTGGATGCCCCATCCCTGCAGGCATTCAAGGCCAGGCTGGATGTGGCTCTGGGCAGCCTGGTCTGATGGTTGGAGACCCTGCACATAGCAGGGGGTTGGAACAAGATGATCAATGTGGTCCTTTTCAACCCAGGCCATTCTATGATTCTATGATTCTACTTGCATGTTTATTTCCTAAAACATTCAATAAAACTGATTCTTCATATGTTAACTCATTTCACTGCTAGTTTTTGTTACCCATATTTTCTCCTTAGTGTATTTCTCTTCTTCCACTAAAATATTCAGCTCTGGGGATGTCTTTGTTCTCCTAGCCTTACTTTTTTCTGACTGGCAGCAGAGGCTTCAGTATTACAAGATGGTTATATGAAAGATCAAGATTATATTTGTTTTGAAAGGAGGCTGAAAAGCAGACGTTCTGCTTTACAAATGATCACTAAGAGTGCACTGATCTTCATAGCGCCTTGCTGTGCATCACAGGATTTTGTGATGGTGGCAAAAGGATATAGGTTTTTAAAGGGATGAAAGGAAATGCTTTTCTGACTTGGCACGTAAAAAGCTCATGGAATTCACTGCCAGGGGATGTTGTTGCAGCACATATTTTAGTAAGATTCAAATCTCAGAACTACCGCTCCTCCAAGTCCAGAACATGAACAATGAAGATAGCAGGGGTCATGGAAACTTACTTCTCACATAGAATAATGTTGCACATTCTCTGAGTTGCCAATGGAGGTCTCAGCCATCATCTTAAGTACGAGCTGCTGGGAGAAATAGCTAGGCTAGTTTATGAGTGTTTTCTGAGGTGAGAAACATACGATGTGTGCAGATTGTTGAATGAAGGAAACATTTTCCAACGTAAAGGGATTTTTCTCTTAATCTACAGGCAGTTTTTCTTTCTTTCATCTGAGAAGAATGGAAAATTTCTCAGTTCCTTCTCTTTTTCCGAGCACGGTCATCAGGAAGGATTGACAGGCTTGATCCTCAGCACGTTTAATTCAATGGACCTTTTCTATTAACTTTAATGGGCTTTGTTTTGGTTCTTTTGCCAGAATGGCTTCTCAGAGTGCTCTGAGATCTATAGATGAAAGCCCTGGACAAGCAAGGGTAGAATTTATTATTATTGTTCATCTGGAAGAAGCGGAGTTATTTAATCTTTATGATGACTTTATAAACTGTGTTGCCACCAAAGGGGAATGAAGGTGCTAGACGTAGTCTCAACTGTCTTTGCACATGCTGAGATGTGCTCACTGATGTCACCTGCAATATTTGTGCTGTTATTTCAACTCCTAGTTGCTGCTAGAGTTGCCACCAGCTGGTTTGCCAGTTCCTCTCAGAACTGCTGAGTTGGTACAGGTTGACCTGCTACGGGCAGCACCCATATCACCCATATCCCTCAGATTTATGAGCCCCTTTATATTTTACAAGTCAGCACCCTCAGCGTTAGATTTGCTCGTCATCTTCTTTGCAAAGCTGCTAAGCAGGGTTTCCTGGAGGCAGTTCCCAGTGTGTAAGTGGAAACTCAGTGCTAGGAAGAGGTAAGAAGTTCTGCTTTTGATTTTACTTCTTAGGCAGTGGAGTGGAGGAAGAAAAGCTCTTGAGGAAAAAAAAAAGCAGAAAAAAAAAAACCAAAAACATTGTACTGATTGTAATAAATGGCTTCCCAAATTCCAACTATTGTTAATGAACTGCAAGAAGAAAAGTGATATTTTATGGTACAAAAGGCATACTGTCAAACTGTGTGAACAAGTGTATAATTCAAGATGTGTGTTTATATGTACTGGTATTTATATGCATTTATATATGTGTTTAAGTATAATTCTGTATTTGTATGGAATTTTAGTTGCTTTCTGTAAACTGAGCTGATGAAACACTCATACATGAGGATGATAAGCATGTAGTACATGTGCAGTCACACAGTCCCTTTGTAGTGCATTCATACATAACTTTGTGGCCTCAGAAGGCTCAAAAGTGGCCCTGTGAAAGAGCAGACCCACTGAGCTGATTTTCACTCCTATTAAAACATAACTGTTGGTGACAGTTTGTAGCTGTAAACATAGTTCTTGCATATCACATCAGATGGAATCAGGAGGGGAAAGGGGGAGCTGAGCCATCTTAATGTTGCTGACACCCACATCGTGGAATAGCTGCTTCCAAACAAGGGGGCTGGCTTTTCTGTACACAACAGGTACTGTTCTCCAAACTGCAGTGTCTTGTTGCTGACTTCATTTTTGGAGATGTGTACAGGGTTTTTTGCTGACTTGCTGCGGGAGTGAAAAAATCAGACTGTGAAAATGATTTGGGGGGGCATGGGGAGGGAAAGGTGACAAAAAGCCATTATAATTACCCTAAGAGAAAAATAAAACTCAGACGGAATCTTCAGCAGACAAGAAGATGTATTTGAACCAAGAAATTGACTTCTTAAGGAATTGCTGGAAATGAAATGGCTTGGCCTATTGAAAAGATGACTGGGCAGAAGATGAAAATTCATTGTAGGGCAGATTTCAGCCTGGCAAGAGCTGAACAAACCCAAGCAGGAGACTCTGACAGTGGAAATGTTTTGTGTTGCTGTAGGAACCTGGGCTTGTGCCTCTGTTAGGGTTATGTGCTCTCAGTACAAGTAGACCTATGATGTTAAAGCTGTTCTTTGTACCCAAATGAGTTCTTACTCCTAAACGAAGCAGGCTGTAGCACATTGGCAAGGCACAGCTCTGCTGGTTTACATTTGCACCTGGGGCTTCTTGCTAATACAGTTCTGCCTGTCAGGGAGCCCCACCCCTTCATGCCCCTCTTCAATGCTGGCTGCGTTGGCAGGAATCCACAGTGGTTAGGGTCAAAGGGAAGTAATTAAGATGGAAAGCAAACCGCTAGATAAAAAGCTCTCTCTAATTACATCAGCATAAATGTGCTGCAAATGTAACTGTCTGTTTAAATTACAGGTACCTAGAGCTGCGAAAATTTGGCTCTGTTCCTCATGGAGGCTTCGGGATGGGGTTCGAACGCTACCTGCAGTACATCCTGGGTGTTGACAATATCAGAGATGTTATTCCTTTCCCCAGGTTTCCTCACTCCTGTCTGCTGTAGCTCAGCAGCGTGAAAGCTGCCCGTGTGACCATGCGTATGTAATATTAGCACATGACTGAGTGCATTTTAGAGGAACGTTGAGAGAAGTTTTGTATTGGTGAAGCTCTCAGTAAATTGAATACTGCCTTATTGAAAATAATCTATGTTCTCGTGAGGTAATGGAAGCATGCTTGCAGTTAATTTGATAGCAGTTCTTGTCTTTGGTGCATTTCGGGAGCATTAATAAATCCCATTTAACCAGAGTTAAGATTCCCATGAGCGCAAACGATGGGAGTCCTGAATAAGTATTGTTGAGAGGTAGTGGGGGTTTGATGTGAAATATTAATAAGGAGGTGTGACCTGAAATGGACTGAGAGCCAGGGCCGCTGTGAGGCTTTAGTAGGCTTTAATTAAATGCCTGCACAGAGCTTTGAAGGTTGAGTATTGTAAAATTGCAGAGTATTGTCACTGCTGTGATGTACTTGCTCTTATGAAATGACAACTGTATAAAGCGTGGCTCTCCCCACCCTAACTTAAAAGCAAATATTGTTTACGTTGGAAAAATCAGCCAAACCTAGCAAGGAGAAATGTCATCCTGGAACTGCTGCAGTGAATTAGGTGAATGATGCTTGATTTTGTGACTCATCAATAAAGATGTACACTGGGTTGTTTTGTAACTCTTCATGGTTCCTTATGTTGTTATAAACCGTGGCACTCAGCATCGTAGCCTTTCCTCGGGTCCCCAGTAGATGTTTCTTTCTGCATGTACCCAAGTTAGTTACACAACTTCTGCAGGAGATACCTGTTCTGTGTGCCCAAGCAAGCACATTTTCATAGCAGAAGCGCTCAGTTACATCCATGTCTCTGAAGCCAACGTGCAGTTTCCTGGTGTTTGTTGTTGTTGCTTTGCTTATCTTTGTTGTTGAAAAAATATAAATGTGATGTGTTCATCTGGCCCAAACAGTGTATTTTGAAACAACCACCATCCACTGCCAGCCTTTGCGTGTGTGTTAAGTAATTGCTTATCGCTGCAGGATCTGAACTCCATGCAGTCTTTAATGGGTTTGTGCTCTCAGCCTCCCTGCCAGGTAAAGAAATATTCATTTCTGTTTTGAAAACAGGATTAAGGGCAGATCAAGTGACTTGCCCAAGGCAATTGGAAACCAGTGGTTTATTTGGGACTTGAACTGAGGGTTTCCAGCATCCCTCTTCCCTTCTAAATTATCACAATCCAGCAAATTGTCATTTGCATAGCGCTTACTGCTCTGGAGCCCAAGATGTCTGCAGTAAAAACAATTTATATAAAAAGCAAGGTAACAGCCTTATTGCTAATGAACCCCATGTAAATTGGCACATAGAACGTGGAGTGGCTGCAGAACAGCCCCAAAGACTTTTCTTCCAAGTAAATGAAAGAGATCGAAAAATAGTAATCAAATAGCGTTGCACTGGTGACGTTGCAGGCACATTTTCTCTGTAGTAGGGCTCTATAATGCTGCACCTGCAGGATCTAAAAATACATGCTTATGTTATGTGGCACCTGCCACGTTGTGGTTTGGTTCATGGCTGGGGCTCTTAGGTATCGTGATCATACAGCACAAGGTCATTGCTTTGGGGTGCCTGGTGCATGCACTGGGACATCTCCTGCATATCGAGATTGTTGTCATATTTCTTTTTGGTTAGGCAGGCTTTAACTGTGAGCTTGCTGGTTTGTATCTCCTGATACTGCCTCAGTTCACAGGATCATCACAGAATCCTTAGAGTTGTTAATTGTGGTTCCATGAGTGGGTTCCAGCACCTACCTTCCCTTTGAAACCACCACTTCCTACATAGGACACCCAACTATCTTCATGCATTTGAACTATCTCCTCTTTTAATGAGTTATCTTAAATGCCATCGCTGCAACACTCACAGCAGAAAGATACAGAAAGAGTGCAGCTGCCAATAGCCCCGTCCATACGATGTTCCTAAATTACGTGCAATCAGCAAGTGTGCTCATTGAGATCTTTAGTCCTTGAGTCTGTCACAGTTGCCATAAACGAGTGTTTGAACCAAAAGCTCACATGCTGACAACAAAGCAGAGGAGTGGCAAAAGCATCTCCTGTCCACTCAGCATTTGTCCCCACAGCAGCTGCAGGGTGGTGGTGTTGATTTTGGCATCAGCAGGCTGTTGTCAGCAGGAGGTGGGTGATCAGGCTGCAAAATGCCAGATCTGATGGGCAGGGTGGGGCTAATGAGCGACAGGTGAAAAACAAGGTGTAGAAAAGAAGACAATGGAAGGTGCATGTAAGTAAGAAGGTGATGTGGGATGATTCACAAGTCAGGGCAAGGATGGAAGGAGCATTTTAAACAGGCTTGTGGAGTGGTTATTGAGGCCTTATACGAGCTGACAGCTTGCAAGAACTGAAGGCTGATGCGATCCACCCTTCATTCTTTGTCTTGAAAGAGGTTGTTGCAGGACAGATCAAGGTTGAACCTTCCATTTTGTTGATAGGTAGGCATATGAAGCAATGTCAGGGGGTTTTGTTATCTTTTTTGTTTTCCTGGTTGTAGCCCTTGCAGAAAGGCAGAATTTGAAGAAAACCGTGACAAGAGTGAACTGTGGATGGCGATTCTTGTTGTGATTCCAGCTACGTGTCCAAGAGGGGCAGCTTCCCTGGTCGTGTGCGTGTGCTTCTGTTTGATTCAAGGCTCTCGGTGAGTTGGCAGATCTGGGGGGCAGGGCTGACCTGGTGGGCGTTGCCCTTGGGTCAAAAAGCTCATCCCAGGAGCTTCCCCAGTTCAGCAGAATGGGCAGGAGAGAGGGTTGTTCCCACCAGAAACAACCAGGTGAATGCTCAGGCTCAAAAAGGAGAAAATAGGGTTGTGCAGGCTTGGAAGCAGCCTATAACATGCATCGTTTTGCCTAGAGGGGGGAGAGAGGAGAAGGTAGAGGCTAAGACCTGCGTGTGAACACCCCAGTGGGTGTTCTTGTAAGGAGCTTGTTTAATGGATACCCAGAAAGGGTGGGAGCCACTCGTTCCCTCAAGTCTGGCATTGTTCACCTTGAGTTATGTATAAATAACATTGGCTGGTATTGCTAAGGAATGCAGCATGTTTTCTCTGGGATTTCCATGTGGAATGTCATGTATTTCCTTCGAGTCTTCTCTCCCAGAATGAAACGGAAGTTAATGGGGAGGATAGGGGAGGTCGTTCCTCTTGGAGATGCAGGCAGGGAAGCAGTGCTTTTTAGATTTAAGCCGTTTCTTCGCTTCATCTTCGCTTAGAATCTGCACTCTGGCAAGAGTTGAAGCCAGATAAAAACTTCTTCAAACAAAAAGCTGTTATTCTTTGCACACAGGAGCCATCTCTTAGCAGGACATGTAGCACAATAGCTCACACTGGGGTATTTTCAGTGCTGTAAGCAGTCAGCTGTCAAGGCCAGGTAACCATCACGGTCTATGCTAGCATCCTTTGGGTAAGTCTTTTTTGACATTTCCCTTCCTTGGTGACCAGCACTGTCTCTTTTCAGCTTTGTCCTCACTTTGGATTTCAGAGGAAAGAATCACTGTCATCAACGACTGCATCTGTGGGTTTGCAACATTAGGACAGAATGAGGGGAGGGCAACACCACTGGGAATAAAGCACTGACACTGTAAACTTTGCATAAGCCAATGCTTGCCTCTCAGAAAAATGTTTGAAGGATTGCTGTTCTCTCCCATATGATTTATGTTGTGTTACTCAGGCAGTGTGGAATCTTGGACTGTTGTTGTACCACCTTCCATGCAATCACAGAAATTAAAGTCCATCCCTGGGCCAAATGTTCAGTCAGCAGACTGGCACAGGGTTTATAGCTGGCTTACCTGCACCGAAGCCCTCAGACACAAGGGAGAAACACCAAGGTGCTCAGCTCAGCAGTCCTCCTTCCAGTTTATTCAGTAGTAGCTCTAAATTATAGAGCATCCCTTGAGGAAATGCCAGGAGTTTGATGGGAAACGTAACAGACAGTTTTGTTTGCTGGACTAATATTGATTGTTTTGGAAATAGCTTATAGTTGTGTTTTTCTTAAAGGGAAGAAGGGGACTAATTTGCCAAGAAACACTTTGGTCATTGTTCCCATTAAATGTGTGTATAGAGATAAATGAGGCTTTGCTGCTGAATGCAGTGCCGCTCATTAGTACTGTTGTTTCAGCCTCTGTCTCACGCTTAGGGGGAGATGGGCCTAAAGGAGAAGGAAGACTTTGTATAAAGACTGTCAAAGTCTCAGTTTCCTCAGATCTAACCAAAGCTAAGGAAGCCATAAAATGGTGGTCTCGGGGGTGAATTTATTGTTTTATCATATAGTTTGTTGCAGAGCCGTGACCTTCGGAAGGATTGTAAAGTTTTATTTTATGATCCTGCTGGTAAAGAGACGTATATAATTTACTGTATGAGATCTTACAGGCTTGGCTAACAAGAAGTTTGACCCAGAGTTCAAAGAAATTATGGCTCCCATTGTTTTATGGCTGCTGCGAAATGTGTGATTATCTGTCCTACAGCTGTGTCTCAATGCCTGCTGCATAAGGTGTTGCGCAAAGATGGTTCCACATAGAAGGCAGCACCAGGCGAAGCTGTGTGGCCATTTAAAAGACAAATAGCAGAAATTGTAGGCTCAGTTATGGGTGAAATGTGGGTGAAACGACTTCAGAATCCTTGTTGCTGTTAGTGCTGACGCTGTTTTACTGCGGAAGGTCGAGGCGCAGAGCAATTAAGCAGCTTGCCCAAGGTTATGGAAGATATATGGCAGAACCATGAACAGGCCAAAATCCCTGCTCGATGCCTCCCTGTGAGAATTCCCTCCACCTTTGGGTGCACCAACACCAGACTGTCTGCAGCTGATCCGGTTTCAGATGCATTTTTGGCATTTCTAAGATCCCAGACCGCGCTTCAGTGATGTTTATCTATCCCTGTGTGTCCCGAGGCCTTTCAGATCTGGCAATACAGATTTCACAGCGCTGCTGTTTATTTTTATTGCTCTTACAATTGATTTTTTTTTTTTTCTGAATGATTTGAGGCAGCCAACAGGGTGTATTTTTAATTTTCTTTGCAAAGCTCTTTGCTTTTCACCAAGAGCTGTGTATCTCACTGTCTTCAGCAGCTTCATATACTGATACTTCTGTGTAATAATGTATTATTCTGTAACAACAGAGGCCTGGATTCTCAGAAGCAACCAACCAGGGGGCTCACTGGCAAAGAGTACACAAATGGCTCAGAAAAAATCTCGGTGTGTTCTGGGAGATGGCCTTGACAAACGTTGCACACATTTCTTTATTGGACTGATCTGTGCTATCTGCCACGGGGGAAAACAGTTATATTTCATGGACACAGTGGCTTTATCGTTGTAGTTCTATGGTGTCCTTCCTCCCAGAGTGATTTTTTTGAGCATTAATTCAGCGCTATCAAGGGGGAATGGTCTTAAACTGAGACAGGGGAGGTTTAGGTTGGATATTAGGAGGAAGTTTTTCACACAGAGAGTGGTGACGCACTGGAACAGGTTGCCCAAGGAGGCTGTGGATGCCCCATCCCTGCAGGCATTCAAGGCCAGGCTGGATGTGGCTCTGAGCAGCCTGGTCTGCTGGTTGGCGACCCTGCACATAGCAGGGGGTTGGATCTGGATGATCATTGTGGTCCTTTTCAACCCAGGGCATTCTATGATTCTATCCTTGTAACCCTTTGAAGACCTCAGGCTCTAGGAGGTTCTGGCATTGCTTTAACTCCTGAGGCCTTGTTCTTGCTGGAGGCTCAGGGCAGCATCTCCTCGAAGCACTGGAGGTGACCTCTCCAGTTGTGTACTGTAAATAAACCACCACGTGTGTCCTGGCATTCCCAGCAGCCCCTACTGCATTACAGCCACTGAGAAGGGGCCATGCACAGCAGCTGAAGTTTGTGCTTTGGGTGCCTCTTTGTAAACATGCAGAGGTGGTATTTTCTATATAGCCTCACGTTTGAACTTGCTGAACCCAAATAATAATGCAGATGAAATCTGAGGGCTTATACAATGGCTTAAAAACACTTCCAAAAGCTATTGGCATTACTAATCGTTTATGGTGATTTTAGGCAGTATAGGGTTCAAGTATTTAACAGATTTCATATTTGTTAATGAACTCAAAGGGTGATTTGCCTTGCAGGAGTACATCGCCAGCTCCTTGGAGCATGCATACTGTTTTTAGCACTGATTGAGATCTGGTGCCATCTGTAACAGTGCTGGTATGGAAAATGGAATAAAGTTTGTGCTCAGTCCTTTGAGACAGAACATTATGAAGTGCTCATTTCCCAGATCATTAGAAACTCCAAATAGCCATCTGGCCAAAACCAGAGATGCATATGCCTGCATCCACAGCTTAACAGCATTCAGCTGTGAGGGTGGCCGCTGTGTAGCATTTGGGACTGGGAGCTGGAGTTCTTCCTTTGCCATGGTCTTGGAGATGTCTCTTTGCACTTTGGTCTTTTTACAGTTCATTTGCAATTCAAAACAGACTGACTTAAGAGGTGTCTATCTGACGTTCATTACCCATTTCAGCCAGGGATACAGTGTGGTTCCTATGCCGCCAAACAGCCTAAAATGCTGTGAAACCACAAGATCACATCACTTGCGTGCATTGATGCTGTGATAATTTTCACTGTTCCAAAAGTGCCATATTTCAGTCTCCCATCTGTCTGGCCTCAGCATTAGTCAGGGTGAAATCACTGGGCCTTAAGTCTGAGCAAGAGGGCGTCATTAGAAAAGAGCATAGGACGCCCCGTCCTTGGAAACATTCAAGGTCAGGCTTGACAGGGCTCTGAGCACCTGCTGGAGCTGTGGGTGTCCTTGTGCACTGCTGGGGAGTTGGACCAGATGGCCTTTAAAGGCCCCTTCCAACTGAAACAATTCTATGATGATTCTACAAGTCTGCAAAACTTGACCTAAAAGATGATGAGAACAGCCTTTCGTGTGCTACCTGAGTAAGTTAATGCCAGAGGGGTTGGAAGGCCTTTATGCTGTTGGCTTCATTATGTTTACCATGTGCCTCTCACCTGTAGCTCACTTGCAGTAGATCTATCCTCAAGTGATGGCCTCAGATTGCACCAGGGGAGGTTCAGGTTGGATATTAGGAAAAATTTACTCTCTAGAAGAGTGGTTGAGCATTGGAAGAGGCTGCCCAGGGAGGTGGTAGAGTTGCTGTTCCTGGAGGTGTTCAAGAAGCATGGAGATGTGGCACTGAGGGACGTGGTCAGTGGGGATGGGTTGGAGTCGGACTTGGGGATCTTAGTGGTCCTTTTGAACCTCTGTGATTCTGTGTCCACCTGCCCCAGATGCAGAATTCTGTTATTCCTTTCTCTTGGCTGGTGATGTGCAGCCAAACATGGGACCTGAGGGACTCCTTCCTCATCGCTCCTGCTCACGATCTCAGTTTCCCCATCTGTACAACAACATTAATACACCTCAATGCACATGTGCATCTGTGCTCCAGTACTTTTAGCTCTACAACCGTAAACAAACACAGAAATGCACTATAATAACTTACACTTTCTAGGAGAGGCCTCAACTTAATATGACAGCAGTGACTTCCTTCTCCTAATAGGATTTTTAGTTCATTATCTCGACTATATATCCTCAAGGGGTGTCATTGGAGCAGGAGTGGGGGGAAAGCATCTGTTTTTATTCTGGCTTCTGTTCTGACCAGCAAATATAATGGCACATGACCGCTGAGCCGACAGTAATCCAGTTACAAAAGTCTTCAGAGTTACTGCACCGACCGAATTAAACTTGATTACATCCAATTATCCTGAAAAGCCAGACAACAGCTCGTAGCTTGGGGTGAAGTAACTTCTTGCGGGGAGGCCTTGCGGGGTGTCAGGAGGATAATTGCTCGTTTGCTCTACTGCAGAGCACCATCTGCTCTTGAAGTGATGCCTAAGGATGGGAGCGTGCACCAGGCAGGGGAGCTGGGCAAGATTTCTCTTTGCTAGTTTTATGATGATTTGATTTATGGTTGCTTGCTCTGGGCCCAGCTGTGGTCAGAACCCCAGTAGCAGCAAATAGTGTCTGTTCCATACAGAGCTGATGTAGCTGGACCCAGACAGCGTTTGCATGAGGAGCTCAGATCCACCCCAGAGGAAGGACCAAGCATGAAGAGCATCAGTAGGATTTTGTCTCATTCATCTTGCAGCAAAATTAGATTGGGTTTGGTGCAGAAAGCAGGACTGGGCTTTAGCTTGAATCATGGTTCCCAAATAAAAAACCCATTTAATAAGCTTTGAATGAAAGGACTGGAAGCATCCCCTGGCTGCATCCAGACTCAGGCTCAGCATCTCAGTGGTGCCTGGCTGCTGCCTCCCCTCCTGATGAGATGGGCTGGGTTTGGCCAGGCCCTCAGCAGAGGGGACCATGCAGGATCACAGCATCACAGTATGACCAATGGGCTGAGGCTGGAGGCACCTCAGGGTCCCAGCTCTGCCCCAGGAGGAACACCCAGAGCAGGGTGCCCAGCGCCACGTCCAGGGCTTCTGGAGCTCCCCCAGGAGCCCCCAGCCCCTCTCTGGGTCCCAGTGTAATCCGTTGTTTTCCCATCGCTGCATTTTGAACACCGCTGACCCGTGAATCATCTCCTTCCATTTTTTGAGTCTCCAGTGCCCCCATCTTTGCCAGAACACTGTAGTGAAGGTGCTCCAAGCTGTCTCATTATCTGATCGAAGCATCCTGCGCTAATATTCCGCCTCTCTTGGGAAGCAGCTTGAGCTGCTGTCTGTCACCGAAGGACAGAGCTGTCTCGTGGCTTGCCTCCGATTGCTGGCTGTTCTGGGGGGGTTGCTGTGCTCTTTTATGCAGGTTGGAAAGCTTGAAAAGGCTCTGCTTAAAAGAGATGATTTTTTTTTTCCTCTAACCTTGAAAATTTTGGATGAAATAAAGCCGTTCCATCCAGCTCTGCAGCAGGAACTGTTTGGGGAAGATAAAGTCAGGTCGCATTGTGGACTTGCATCTCAAGAGGCCGAGCATCCGCTCAGAATCAAAAAGCAGGCGTGCAGCAGCACAGCAGATCTGTGATGCCTGTTCCCTGCAGCGTGTGTATGTTGGTATTAACTGGCTTATAGGGCATTTCTGAGGGGTTGGTGCCTGGCTGGGGTGAGTAGCCCAAAGCATTCAGCTTTGGGAATGCCCCTCGTGTCCATCCTTCACCAACAGCGGCTGTGGAATCGTTTGAGTTGGAAGGGGACTTTAAAGGTCACCTGGCCCAGCTCCCCTGCAATGAGCAGGGATGCCCATGAATCATAGAATCATAGAATGGCCTGGGTTGAAAAGGACCACAATGCTCATCCAGTTACAACCCCCTGCTATGTGCAGGGTCGCCAACCAACAGACCAGGCTGCCCAGAGCCACATCCAGCCTGGCCTTGAATGCCTGCAGGGATGGGGCATCCACAGCCTCCTTGGGCAGCCTGTTCCAGTGCGTCACCACCCTCTGGGTGAAAAACTTCCTCCTAATATCTAACCTAAACCTCCCCTGACTCAGTTTAAAGCCATTCCCCCTTGTCCTATCTCTATCCACCCTCGTAAACAGCCATTCCCCTTCCTGTTTACACGCTCCCTTCAAGTACTGGAAGGCCACAATGAGGTCTCCCCGGAGCCTTCTCTTCTCCATGGCTCCATCAGGTGCTCAGAGCCTGCAGCTTTCCCTTCTGCCGGTAGATGGCACGGCTCGGTTACACACATTTGGGGCCGTATTTCAGTCTCGGCCACGAACAGGGAAGCACGGTGAATTTCAGGATTGAAGCCACCGAGGTTCCTGCAGTAGGAAGAGTCGCTCTTTTCAGTGCATCCCAATCCGAGTTCAGCCTGGCTTGCAGGAACAGCTCGAAACTTAGGGATGTGGTTTTGTGGACATGGTGGCATTGGGTGGATGGTTGGTTGAGATGATCTTAGAGGTGTTTTCCAACCTTAACAACTCTATCAAATAGGGAATACTGTTATGAGCTGCCAAATCAGAGCCACGTTCATGGTCTTTAACTCCTCAGTGCGATGGGGTCGTATCTGTACTCCTGGCCCTGTGCTGTAGTGCTGCATGTACCTCACTGCACGCAGCCTGGCCGCCCGATGCTTGGGTATACTTGCTGTTCCCACTCTGAGCACAGCACGCAGTGTCTGTTTTGAGCATTTTTATGCTCAGAGCTTCTCTCTCACGTTCTTGCTGGCAGCGTGCTTGCAAGCCCCAAAATCACATTTCCCATCTATAAGTGCCAGCGATCTGAGTGCTGTGCTGTAGGCTCTGGGAACAGGCAGCGCTGAAGGTGTGAAAAAATAATTCACCATCGTGTTTTGGAGACTGCTGAGATGTCTCTGGCCATACAACCATGTCAGTCACTGGGATCTGCAATAGGGGACGAGGGGAGAAAGGGCAGTGCGTGGTAATGAACCAAAGACCGTGGAATCATTCGTTGTGATGCTGATTACGGAGCGTTTCTTTAAACATCTCTGTACCAGATGGAGTGTTTCAGCTCTGCGTGGGGAAAGCTGTTAACATAAAAATGCAGGCGGGGTTCTCCGTAACTGGTTTTAAAACTGACACCACTTTGCGTCTCTGTGTCAGTAGGAGCAAATTCCTGACCCGTGAATCATTAACATCCAGCGTGGACTGGCTTTGCGTGGTACCTGCATGGTAATGGTGGCTTTCTGCTCTCCAGTCTCTCTTTGTAAAACCTCTGGCAGGTAGGCAGCCTGGGGAAGATCTCTCCAGCCACCAGGATGCTGTTGTCCCCCTGAATGTGCCAGGTGCCTCTGGGTCACGCACTGACACATAGGGCAGAGCTGGGTGATGGCAGCGGAGCAGTGCCCTCCCTGTCCTCCCTTGCTCCATCAGCCATCCCCGCTGGGGATGCACCACTGATGTGCCCATAGCTGGCACCTCTGCATCGCTTGAATAGGACCAAGCCCTTCCTTTAGGCAGTGAAAAGGTCAAAAAAAATCTCTTTTTGTAGCCTTTTGCAGAAAAAAAAGCCAAACCAAACCAACAAAAAAAGAAGCTTTGGAAATAATACATTCCTAACAAATTCTATCCACGTTCCTTCAGGGGTTATTTCCCTCCTTTGTGTGTTGGCAAAGACGATAAACACCATACGGCTTCACTGCTGTCCCTGCCTCAAAGAGAGGTGGCATAGCTGCTTTCCAGAGGCACTGTGAGCTGCAAGCACAGCCTGCAGGTGCTGCAAGATCCCCTCTCCAGCAGCCGTCGCACAATGTGGTCCTAAGCATTGCAGCCTTACACCTTGCAGCATTAAGCACTGCAGCATTAAGCACTGCAGCCCTATACCTTGCAGCCCTACAACTTGCAGCCCTAAGCATTGCAGCCCTACACCTTGCAGCCCTACAACTTGCATTCCTAAGCATTGCAGCCCTACACCTTGCAGCCCTAAGCATTGCAGCTGTACACCTTGCAGCCTTAAGCATTGCAGCCCTAAGCATTGCAGCCCTACAGCTTGCAGCCGTATGCCTTGCAGCCCTATACCTTGCAGCCCTACAACTTGCAGCCCTAAGCATTGCAGCCCTACAGCTTGCAGCCGTATGCCTTGCAGCCCTATACCTTGCAGCCCTACAACTTGCATCTCTAAGCACTGCAGCCCTACACCTTGCATCCCTAGGTATCACAGCCCTATACCTTGCAGCCTTAAGCATTGCAGCCCTACACCTTGAATCCCTAAGCATTGCAGCCCTACACCTTGCGGCCCTAAGTATCGCAGCCCTACACCTTGCAGCTGTACACCTTGCAGCCCTACAACTTGCATCTCTAAGCACTGCAGCCCTACACCTTGCAGCCCTACAACTTGCATCTCTAAGCACTGCAGCCCTACACCTTGCATCCCTAAGTATCACAGCCCTATACCTTGCACCCTTAAGCATTGCAGCCCTACACCTTGCAGCCCTAAGTATCGCAGCCCTACACCTTGCAGCCGTACACCTTGCAGCCCTACACCTTGCATCCCTAAGTATTGCAGCCCTATACTTTGCAGCATTAAGTATCGCAGCCCTACACCTTGCAGCCTTAAGCATTGCAGCCCTACACCTTGCAGCCTTAAGCATTGCAGCCCTATGTATTGCAACCCTACACGTTACACACAGCACCCGACCAATGCAGAGTTGTTATTGCACCAGATACAGCACAGCCACACAAAGAGAAACCGTCCCTGCCCATGAAGAAACAGAAGGACGGGGAAATGGAGGCAGGGAGTGAATGTGCCCGAGCAGGTTTGGGGCAGAGCTGTCACACAGCCTTGGAAATCTGTCCCCAGCGAGCAAGCCTGAGTTGTATTTTCCTAAACAAACAACAACAGCGTGAGCGTGCTGTGCTAGGAGGGCTCTGGAGAACTTCGATCGAGGATTTGGGGGTTAAGGATGGAGCAAAGGGAGGGTTGGAGCCTAATGCTGCTCCAGGGGAGGAGGCTGATGTTACTGCTGCCTGAGCAGGGGAGGGGATCAGACTGTAAATGCGCAGCGTTCCCAGATCTGGGAGATGATAGCTAATCTCAGCCAGGCCATAATACCCTGTAACACAACACCCAGCTCGTCTGCAGGAGACTCCAATCCCCTTTCAGTGGGTACTGCTCCATTATTTAAAAATCAATAATAAAATATGAAGCTTTTATCGATTCCCCTCAATTATTTTTCTTCCCCCTCCTCCAGGAGGGTTTTGCTCTGGCCATGCTGTTGGCTTTTGCCGTTCTTTTTTTGCCCAGCCTCTTTGTTTTCCCTGTGGCACCTTCATCGCACACAGCGGGGGGGGAGCATTGGTGGGGTGCGAAGGACCTTTGCCATAGGGAGAGGGGAAGGGGCATGGGGCAAGCTCTTTCAAAACGGTGATGGGGAGATTTCGGTTGGATGCTAGGAGGAAATTCTTTGCTATGAGGGCTGCGGGTGCCCCTGTCCCAAGGTTGGATGGGGCTTTGGGCACCTGCTGTGTGGGAGGTGTCCCTGCCCATGGAGGGGTTGGGAGGGGTGGGCTTCGGGGTCCCAAATCGCTGCGATTCCGTGATTTTGTGATTCTGTGATTTAGGATTAAGCCAGCGAGGCAGGCGCTCACACGCCGCACTATGGATCAAGTCCTATAGAAACGGGCTGGGTCCACCCCCTGGGTACGAGGCAGTACCGGGGCTGAGAAGGGGGGTGGGCACAACACTACGTGGCCCGGGCTCCGAACGCCGGGAGCGGGCGGGTTTTGTATCTTTAAAGCGGGCGGGAGGCGTGGTGAGCCGGGGCCGGGGCCGGTTTCCTGCTTCCCCGCTCAGAGCCGCCGCTGGAAGCGGGCGAGCGGCGGGGGGAGGCGGTACTCGGCCCCCCCCCCGGTCCCTCCCTGCTTCTCTCCCTCCCTCCCTCCCTCCCTCCTTCCCCTGCTCCGGCCCTGCCCGCTCCCTCCCGGCTCCCTCCTCCCCGGGCCGGCGCTGCGGGCGCTGAGCGCCCCGGGAGGCAGCGCCCGGTTCTCGGTTCTCCTCTGCCGGTTCCGTCAAGATGAGCGGAGGAGGAGAGGTGGTGTGTTCGGGCTGGCTCCGAAAGTCGCCGCCGGAGAAGAAGTTGAGGCGATACGTGAGTGAAGATACGGGGATGGAGATACGGGGTTGGGGGTATGGGGGTAGGGATGAGGATCGGGATGGGGACGGGGATGGGGATGGGAGCTCCGCGCCCGGCAGCCGCTGCACCTGCTGCCCGCTGTTGGCTCCGTGCCCCCCGCCCGCTCCCATCGGAGCCACCCCGGGCTGCGGGGACAGCGCTGAGCGCCGGGTCCCTCCATTGGGTGCTGGTTGGCACGGCCCGCTCGGCACAGCCGTGCTTCTGGGGTACCTTTGTCCCCAAGGGTAAAGGTGAAGCACCTCCGCTTCTCTCCTCGTGCCCCATAACGGTCGCTTCTCCCCCCGCCCCTCCCCACCCGCGATTCCTCTGAATCCCGCAATGTTCCGACGCTTTGAAGATCGCCCCGGTAACGCTCGAATCGCCCTTTGTGCCCTTAGCGGCCGAGATCAAAACATTTTGAGGAAGTTGTAAAAGAGGGTCCAAATGCCGCCTCTGTCACATTCCTCGCTGCCCGTTGAAAGAAATAACTGTTCTTTGAGCCCTCCTCTGCCTGAAGGGCTCCGTGCAGCGCTGGAGGAGCTGCCACCCTATGACTCGGCACATCCCTCGCCCCGGTGCCGGCATCAGCTTGTGAGGATGTGCCTGGTTGGGTGCTCTCTTTCCTGGGGACATTCATCTTCCACCCATGGATGCTCTCCCTCTCTTCATGGGGACCTCCACCCGTGGATGCTCTCCCTTCATGGGGACCTCCACCCGTGGATGCTCTCTCTTCTTGGGGACCTCCATCCTTCGGTCTCATCTCTTTCCCATGGATGTGTTTTTTGGATCCACCTGCCTGGTGTTGAGTGATGGAGGCATTGCTATGTACCTTTCAAAGGGAGGTGGATCGTTAGTCCCATTCTACAAGCTAATGTAAGATTGGAGAAGTAACCCATTTGTGATTTGGTGTTACCAGCCTCACTAAGAGCAGAGGCAGCCCGACAGACATCAGTGGTGCTGTCAGCCCTATCAGTGGTGCTGCGTCTCCTTGCGTTGGACCCTTTGCAATCCTTTCCCTGAATGCCCGTGCCCCTTTGAGGTGTGGGGATGGAGCCGGGAAGGAATCCAACCCCAAATGTGCAGAGACAGAGGTGCAGATGGCTGTTTGTGTGGGAAACGTCCAAACCCTAATGCATACAGGCATTTCTGGGAGATGGACGGGATGACTTTGTGCACACTGAACTGTGGAGGATGCTTTTAGCTTAATGGAGCAAAGCACCTTCCTCCCTCAGAAATCAACTAATTGCCGATCCTGAGTCACCGGTGGCCTTAACTCAAACATCAAACGTCATTAGCTCCCCGGCGTCCGCCCCGTGAAAGGGTGCTCACACCGCCGCCTGAATATCCAGCCTGTGCTCCAGCATTCCAGCATAAATCTGCTCAACGCCGCACACAAGGGTGTGACGCGCTAATTACCGATGTGCATAAGGAGTGCTTTTCATCCAGATACACCCCAAAGTGCTTTGCAAGCCACCTATGTTTCCAAAACATCCTTATTCCCTCCGCTCCCCGGAGGAAGCGTGGTCGCGGCGGGATGCGCCCGTCCATCCCACGCAGCCGTGCGGGGCAGGAAGCGGTGCTGGGCAGATGGAGCTCGGGGGGATTGCTGGGCACCGACTTCCCCTCAAGCCACGCTGGTTGCGTTGGCTTCCTGCCTTGTGGGTTGGGTCTGGGGACGTTTGTCACCCATTCTGCTCCATCCCTTTGGCAGCCCTGCCCACAGCGGAGGGTTGGAGCCCGGTTGATGTTTCAGGTCCCTTCCAAGCCAAGCCATTCTGTAATTCTACAATCCCTTTGCTTTTTGCTACAGTAGTATTAATATCATCCAATAGTGGTTGGATGCGTTGATCAAATGGTTCTCTCCAATAATGGTTGTGATTGTGAAGCTGTCAGCACTGCTCCCGTGCAACCTACAACAAAAACACGCGGTCAGACTTTGATTTTCCAAGCACAAAAAGCCCCCACGGTGGCTTTTGTACAGATTCCCAAGGAAGGATTCGCCGCTTTTCTTGGTTTATATTCTGCAATGCGACCTCAAAGGAGGAATCTCAAGCTGCAGGATGCTGCTAATTGGGTTTGAAGTTCCTGCTCTGCCCGTATTGACACAGGGAAGATGATGGATTTATTTTCTTTTTGACAAGCGCTTTTCAGCCGTGCGTGTCTGCCCATGGGCGTGTTGCTGAAACTGCCCTTGGAAGGGCTGTGCTGTGTAAGCTGGGCTTTGTTTTGGTTTTACTTTTCAAGGAGATCTTTGGCAAGAGGGGAGGATGCTCAGTTTTCTTAATAACATCCATTCCGAGTCTGTGGGGCAGGGAGCCCTTCTCTATACCCGATCCGCACGGCGTTCATCTGTAGTTATGGTCTTGCTTTAATGGATTGTGTGTGGGAAATATTGGGGTCAGGAGTTTCTCTTCCGTGGCGTGATGTTTACCAGATCAAACGATGACTGCTTCAACACTGAAACAAACTGCCTTTCTTGCCTTGTAACTGGGGCATGTGTGGTCTCGGGGCCTTGGTCCGTTGGGCTGTGACCTTGGATGAGCCCCATAGATGTTACTAGAGGAAAACCAGGCAAAAGCTTGAAGATCAAAAGCATTGGAGGCACCAAAATACCAATACCTCAGCTCTGCTTGGGATGCCAAGCTCCATCACTGGTCGGCTTGAGTGTTTTTCAAGGCAAACACTTCAGTACCTTCTCCCCTTGTGACTTTCATGCGTGGAAGGGTCTCTTTATGTGCAGCCGCAAAGCACAGAGCCATCCTTTAGCTCTGGTTCCTCCTTAAAACACCCATGCAATAAATAAATAAATAAATAAATATGTATATGTGTATATATGTGTGTGTATATACATATATAAAAAAATATATATACACACACACACACATATATATATATATACAAAATCCAGCCCCTAACCAAACCCCTTGGCTTTCATTATGCGATCGATCCAACACTGCCCGTTTTCTCCCAGCCCCACGTGGGGTTGGGGGCTCGGTTCTCTTTATGCAGAGCCGGGTTTGGGGTGGGCTCTCATAGAAAGGCAATGCAGAAATTCACTGCTGTCATCGTTGAGGAGCTCGGAGCTTCCTGTCGTTAAGTCAGCACGCTTTGCCTGTGCATTTATGTACTATGAAGGCAGTGTGTTTTCTGTCTGGCTGAGATGTGCAGCTACAGTTCTGCTGCAAATAAAACCTTTTTTCCTTGCACTGGTTTTACAGTCTTTTAATGCTTTCCTTGTTCTCCCACTGTTTTAACTGAGGGGAGTGTTTTGCTCGGTGCAGCAGTGGACATCTTCACATCAAATGGGAGCAGTTTGCTCAAGGTCATAGAATCATAGCATCATATGAATTGTAAGGGACCTTTAAAGGCCATCTGGTCCAGCTCCCCTGCAATGAACAGGGGCACCCACAGCTCCATCAGGTGCTCAGAGCCCATCCAGCCTGACCTTGGGTGTCTCCAGGGATGGGGCACCACCACCTCTCTGTGCAACCTGTGCCAGCTCCTCACCGACCTTATTGTAAAAAACTTTTCCTTACCTCCAGCCGTCTGAGGGTCATCTGAAGGCTTGCTGTCTCTCCTGTGCGGTGGGAAGAGCTTAAGGGATGCAGTGGGTTGAGCTGCTGAAATCCTGCAGCCCTATTCCTCGCGTATCTCCCACTGAAGGGCTTCTTTTGGGCCCTGAAGTAGATCCTCAATATCCTGCCTGAAGCTGCACAGCAAGGAGATCCTCACTAAAAAAGGACATAGGACGTGGACAAAGGAAGCAGATGTAGGATGAAGACATAGGACCACCAGTGCAAAGAAGTGCTAGGCTGCCCAAATGATCGGGGTACCAACATTTCACCACGATTGGCAAGGTGCTAATTTGGGGGGAGGGGGAGAAGAAAGACATCCTTCTAAGTCTGCAGTGGAAGTCTAAGAGGTGGCTGTTAAGCAAACTGAGCTCCTCCTTTTCTTCTCCAGTGGGCAGCTGCTGTGTTTGTCTGTGCCTAACTCAGGATGCTCCCCTCTGCTGAGAATAGAAAACAGTTGCAGACGCTCCTGAGAAAAGCACCAAAAAAATGAGCAAAAACCTAGAAAGCGTGTAAAGGCTAAAGGAAATGAAGTTGTTTAGTCTGGGGATGAGAGGAGAAATAACAGTCCTTGAGCATGTCAAAGGTAGCTGCAAAGGGGAAGGGAGTAAACTGTTGTCTGAAGCCAGCGATGGGAGGCCAAGAAGTGCTGAGCTCAAGCTGCAGCAAGGGAAATAGTGTTAGGAAAAAAAATGCTACGCTCTGCCTGTGAGGAGTGGAACAGATGGTTTGGGATGGGCTCGCAGTCTCCGTCGGTGGAAGATTCAAAGAGCAGGTTGTCCAAGCGGTGCCTCGGGAGCGCCTGTTGTGAGGCAGTGGAATAAATCTGACAAAGTCTCCAAGTCCTTTCCAGTACTGGTTTGGGTGAGTCTAGGGATTTCAAGCCTGAATTCAGGAAGGACAAGAAGGAGGATTTACAGGCACACATGGGGTCAGGTGGGTGTGAGGAAAGAGGGTGGTGGGCATGGAACAGGCTGCCCAGGGCAGTGGGCATGGTCCTGAGCTGCTGGAGTTCAGGGAGCATTGAGACACTGCTCTCAGACATCGGGTTTGGGTTTGGGTGGTGCTGTGTGGAGCCAGGAGTTGAACCTGTTGATCCCTGTGGGTCCCTTCCAGCTCGGGATGCGGTATGATTCTGTGATTCCAGCTGTCAAGCTGCCTTGCTGCACCCTGCTCCTCCCATGTAATCTACAACCTTTGATTCAAAAGGACCATCAGAAGGTTTGGCCATTGTCATCTGCCCCATGATTCAGAGGAGGGATGAGCACTTATTCTTCCAGAGAAGGGTTTGCAGGTCAGAGGGTGCGTTCCCCTTTGCCAGGGCAGCACCACCTCTCTTGTGCAACACTGCACAAGGATCATGCTCCCTCTCTCTTGTTTCTCTGCCACATCATTACTGATGAGTCAAAACAAGCAGCCTCTTCCCTGCAACCTTCTCTTGGGACCGCTTTCCTTGGGAGCAGGTCTGCAGCACCTCCTGGGGTCACTGTGATGGTGGTATATTCTCACTGTGATACTCTTCATGGTGAACGTCTGGATGATTGGACTAGATGACTCAGAGGTCTTTTCCAGCCTCCATGATTCTGTGATTCTTGACCTAAAACTTCCACCTACTGGAAGGGTAGTTCAGGGAACCAAACTCTTCTTGGTTGTGGCAAATGGCAAAGCAAGGGGCAACAACAACAAACTGCCTCCTCCCTAATGAGGTCATGGTGCAGAGGGTAAAGCTCCCACAGAATCTGCAGGGTCTCTGTCTTTGGAGAATTTCAGAGCTTGGCTGGAGAAAATCCCAGCTGTCTTGATATAGTCCCACCTCACAGAGTTGGACCAGAAAACTCCAGATGCCTCCAAGCCAACATTTCCCATGTATCTGTGGCGCAGAGCAGCATGGAGACACCAAACTAGGAAGCGATGTAGCTGCTTTAGCACAGCTCCCTGTGCAGTTGGGTAACCCTTCTTATTTTTATTTATTTTATTTTATTTTATTTTATTTATTTATTTATTGCCAATGTGGCCACTAAGATGATCAGAGGGCTGGAGCACCTCTCCTGTGAGAAAAGTTTGAGGGAACTGGGATTGTTCAGCTTGGAGAAGAGAAGGCTCCAGGGAGACCTCATTGTGGCCTTCCAGTACTTGAAGGGAGCGTATAAACAGGAGGGGCAGTGGCTGTTTACGAGGGTGGATAGTGATAGGACAAGGGGGAATGGTCTTAAACTGAGACAGGGGAGGTTTAGGTTAGATCTTAGGAGGAAGTTTTTCACCCAGAGGATGGTGACGCACTGGAACAGGTTGCCCAAGGAGGATGTGGATGCCCCATCCCTGCAGGCATTCAAGGCCAGGCTGGATGTGGCTCTGGGCAGCCTGGTCTGGTGGTTGGCAACCCTGCACACAGCAGGGGGGTTGAAACTAGATGATCACTGTGGTCCTTTTCAACCCAGGCAATTCTATGATTCTATGATATGTGCTGTGCTAAGGCAGCTCCTCTGCTGCTGGGCTTCCCAACTGGTTTGATCAGGGTGAGCCCAAAGACATGCCAAAGGGGGTAAGGTATTTGTGTTGTGAACATCATGCTTCGTGCTAAGACAGTTCGGCTGACATCTCTCCTTTGTGGCCTCATTGTGACTTCAGAGCTGGCCAATGGTCCTGGCCAAGTCCACAGTAGATGTGAGAGACCAGTGGTGGCAAAACACAGGTTGGACTTAAGGACCACAAACAATACTTGAGGAAAGCGTTATGGGAAGCTTGCTTCATTTCCTTTTGGAAGAGAGCAAAAGTGATACTCAAACCTTTTTTTCTCTTTTTCTTTTGGAGAATGTTAGATGCAAGAGATGATGTAATAGTGTTTACCAGACCAAAGCACATAATTTATAGTAGTGACTCAAAGGCAGAGCAAATATTATTTATTTGGATTACAGTAGCAGCTGAGGAAACCAGAATTTGGAATCAAAGCACTTGGTGTTGGCCTTGAGCCAGCAGTGTGCTCTTGTGGCCAAAAAGGTCAACGTTATCCTGGGGTACATGAAAAGAGCATGGCCAGCAGGTTGAAGAAGGTGATCCTCCCCCTCTGCTCTGCCCTGCTGAGGCCACATCTGGAGTAATGTGTCCAGTTCTGGGCTACTCGGTTCAAAAAAGTTAGGGAACTGCTGGAGAGAGTCCAGTGGAAGGCCAAGAAGATGACTGAGGGCCTGGAGTATTTCCCTTATGAGGAAAGGATGAGAGACCTGGGACTGTTCAGCTTGGAGGAGACTGAGAGGAGATCTTATCAATGCTTATTAGATATCTAAAGGGTAGAAGTCAAGTGGATGGGGCCAGACTCTTTTCAGTGGTGCCCAGCAACCCCTATGATTCTGTGATTCTCTGTTGGGTTCAACGAGGCCATGTCTGCCAGAAAGGTTTGGTCAGATGGGGAAACCGAGGCGCAGAGCAAGTTGGTGGTTTGTCTGCATGTGTGTTCAAGGCCATCCCCGCTGGGAACCAAGCTTGATTTAGAATAATTAGAATATAGAGTCATTAAGGTTGGAAAAGACCACTAAGATCATCTAGTCCATCTGTCAACCCACTCCCGCCATGTCCACTGACCATGTCCCTCAGTGCCACATCTCCACGGTTCTTGAGCACCTCCAGGGACAGTGACTCCACCACCTCCCTGGGCAGCCTGTGCCACTGCACTGTTCTCTTTCTGAGAAGAAATTTGTCCTAATATCCAACCTGAATCTCCCCTGGTTCAACTTAAGGCCATTACTTCTCATCTTATCACTATTACCTGGGAGAACAGGCTGACCCCCACCTCGCTACAACTTCCCTTCAGGTAGTTCATCCCATCTAGCTGAGTCAGGACTTCCCAAGGTCTTGTTCCCCTGTTGTAATGCTGAGATGCTGCAGCTGGATCTTAGGGCAGCCAGAGGAGGTGATGCAGCACTTTCATCCCTGTCTTGGGAAGGGTGCACGGGAAGCAATCACAGAGCTGAAATAGGTTTCTGAGTTCTGTCGCCGCTGTACTGCATGGCCCATCCTACCTGCAGGGCACAGACCCATCCTGCCAAGAATTTGAGCAAAAGGAGGTTCAGCCCAGGATCAGCAATACACATTATGTATGAGTTTCATGAATAAGCCAGGAGCATATCTGCCTGGCAGTGCTTCGTTTGGTGTCTGCAGCTTACCAATGGCTACGCATCCTGTAATTCAGTTTAAATAAGAGTAGCTTGAAGAAGAAAAATCTCTCATTGTGATTGCATGCCAGCTGATCTCTGGGCATCACCACTGCTCCTTTCGGAGCAGAGCAATGCCAAGGGGAGCAGGGAAAGCTTTGGGATTTTGCTTGACTTTTCCACTTTCATCCATGCCAAGAAGTCTTTGGTGTTAGAAATGAGTTGGTTACAGCACTGCGCTAATCACCCTCTATGATTGGATGCTTTTGTAGTTCAGGACTGCAGGGGACACATATATGTGGATCTATATATATATATAAAAATTAACATGAAACATCAACCTTAGTCAAAAAAACTCATAATCATCTTCAGCTTATGAGCTGTGCCTTTAGAGAACGAGAGGAAAATGTGAGTGCTGGAAGTGTGTGTTTCTTGCTGCGTATGATAGCCAGCGGTGCCTGTTTCTCCAATGAATCTGGAAGAATTTGATGCCAGCAACCTGTGGGGGGATTTCATCTCTGGATTTGTCCTCTCGTCTTTGATTCCCTCTTTCTGAGCTCTTGCGCAGTTTTCCTGGAGGAGGTTGGAAGGATCTGGGAAATGTTGCATCAGTCTGCATTACAATAATACCTAGAAATGAATTTCTCTGTCCAAATGTGGTATTTATCACCCAAAACTGATGCCTGCTCAGGATGGGAGGTTCACTTTGGGGCCAGAAATTGGACGTTTTTATTTATAGTTTCAATCTGGCTGTGCGGCAGGACCAGTTGAGAGCAGCTCTTAGACGTTTCTGTATTAAGCATTTGAATTGCTTCTTCCTCTTAGCAAGCTTTGCCAGCTCTGCTCTGGCCCCTTCTTCCCATGGCCTCAGTAGGTTTAAATCCTGTGTGTTCAGTCTGTATTTATCCCTGTAAAGTATTAACAGAGATTTCTTCTGGTTGGACTTTTGGATGGTTTTTTATTTCTTTTTTTTTTTTTCTTCTACTTTCCAGCACCTTTTGGGCACCCGAAATACTTCCATTGTGTCTCATGGGTTACTCTAGGACGCTGTCCTAATGGCGTCTCAGCACTTGTTATGCATCATATTCCATTTAAACCTGGTATTTTCCAAAGGCATTTGCTTTGGAAGGCATTTAGACATCTCGCTGGTGGTGTTCCAGCTCCTGCATCCATATGGTAGGATGGAAATAACATTTGAGTCAAAGATTTGTGGTCTTTGAATCTCAGAGATTTTCGGTGATTAAGTTTTGCTGATGATCACAGCTGCTTGTTCAGGTTCCACCCTGACTTTCTGAATGTCCCTGTGGACTTTCTTACTGCTGCCAAAGGATGTCAGTTGGCTTGCTCAACAGACACTTCATGTCATACCTGAATGGGGATTGTCCATTCCCAAAACTGATAGGTAAACCTGCCTTGTCCTCTTTCCTGGTGGCACTGAGGTGTCTTCTGACTTTTCCTGGCGTCACAGAATGACAGATTGGCTTGGGTTGGAAGGGAGCTCAGTGCCTGTCCAGTTCCAACCCCTACCATGGGCTGGCTGCCACCACCAGGTCACCCAGGGCCCCAACCAACCTGACCTTAAGCACCTCCAGGGATGCGGCACCCACAAGGACTGGGGAGTTTTAGGACCTAATTCAGCTCAGGCGTTCAGTACTTCACCACTGCCTCTACCTTTCAAAGTCTCTCTCAGCTCCCCTCTGTAGAGCACCTCAGCACATCCAAGCCTTCCTGCCATGCAGCTTGTGGGCTTGAGATCCATCCAGCGCAGGAAGGGGCAGACCCAACACATACCCATACCAGCATATTTAAGGCAAAAAATAGCCATGCTGCTCCCACGCAGTCCGTCCTGCACACAGCTCCTTTGATTCCGGCTCTTCTGCAGCTCTCTGTGTCGTTCCTAAATAACCCCCTCCAGATAGGAAGCTCCCAGGAAAATGTCATTTGCTGTGACAGAGGAAGAATTGCTGACTTGAGGCTTGTGTTCTCCCTTCCCTGCCTCCTCCAGCCCCTGACTGCTGCACATAGTGTCAGAGCGGAGTTTCCAGCGGGGCGAAGGGGAATAGAAGGGCTCATTGTTTTGGGGTCAGGGTGCAGGGTTGGGGTGGCAGAGTAGGGGAGCGGAGCTGGCAGCTGAGCCCATCCCTACCTATATATAAAACGTGTATTATCCGTAGCGACAGCAGCGGTGCAGACAGTGAGCAATGTGTGATTGCTGCTGGCTCAAAGGGGGGGGTAAAAGATATAAAATAAATAGAATTACAAAATGAAAGACAAAATGGAAGAGATGGGATGCTGGTGATCACGGGGAGCGCAGGGCTTGGGGTCCTCCTGTCTGTGCCGGGCAGATGCTGAGAAGCGATGCAGGCTGGTCCCTGGAGGAAGCTGGAAAGTGGGGTTTGAGCTGTGAGCCATCTGTGTGTGCAGAGAGCCTTCCTGCCAGCAATCGGGACTTTATCCCGCAGAAATGTGTGTGGGTGGACCCCTGACACCAGGCTTTTTGCAGAAGGGCAAGGAGAGTGATTAGGAGCCTGGGAAAGCTGCACACCACGGGTTTGCAAAACAGCGAGGGACAGCCACCTTAGAGAGAGAGTGAATGGGAGAGGGGCCTGGTAGAGCACATGGGGCTGCCATCCATGCAGAAGGGTCCCACCTTGGCTGCTGGGATGTTTTATAGGGTGCCTCAAAGCGTTTGGCACGTCACCAAGGTGCCATGGGCTCCAATAGCACACCGTGAGGCGGATATCCCGCCCCATCCCTTGAACCCACCCATAGAATGGGATGTGTGAGATGTGACCCCATGTAATGGGGCGAGCTGTCTCCCATGATGTGATCTGTTGGGGAGATGTGATGCTGGACCCAGCTCAGAGACCACGTTGGTCCCCTTTGCACTCAAGAATCGGGCATCAAGTGTAGAAAAGGAGCTGGTCATGGACATTCAGGCTTCTTGAAGAGTTCCCACCTACAACACGGCCTGCATTGGTCTGGGACCAGCAAGATCCACCATAGAGCCTCTCCCACCACTGCGATTTGAGCTCCTGAATTGCACCCTTTGCAAAGCAACACAAGAGAGGGCTGGAAAGGACCGGGCTGTTGTCTTAAACGCTTGCAAAACACGTTGGCTGAGGCTTCGACTCAGAATCAATCAGTGAGCTCGTTTTAGCATCAAATCAGCACAGCCAGCTGGCACGCACGCAGGCAATGCATCATGTGCCTGCGTTCCAAGGAGCAGTTTGGGATGGGTTCTGTGCAGAGGGGAAGGTCGTTTGCACGCTTTTTTAGTACAGAAGGCACTTCAGTAATTACACACATGTGCAAGTGGAGATAGGCTGTCCCACAAGTTGGTGTTGTGGACGTTCATTTCAGTGAGGGTCAAGGTGCTGAGGGCAAGAAGCTTCAAGGTTTGCTTTTCTAATTAAAAAAAAATAAGAACTTTTAAAGCCTATTCTTTGCATTTCTTTGTACCTGAAGCCACCCACTAGCCAGCCGTAGCTGGGGCTGAGATGGAAGGTGAGAATCCAGCACTACGTGTTCTGGGTGAGCTGCTCATGGATCACACGCTCCTCTCTGCTGCACAGTGCTGCTCAGGCTGCTGTGGGTTAGGCATGGTCCTCACCTCCTTTTGCAACACGTGAGGGCCTGTTGTAAACCTTCCTTTGGATTTGTGACCATCAAAGCGCATGGAAGTTATGACTAATTATAAAAAGAGAGTTTTAGGTAACATGTTAGGAGGAAATTGTTTACTCGAAGGATGGTGAGGCACAGGCACTGCTGCCCAGAGAGCTGTGGGTGCCCCATCCCTGGAGATGCTCAAGACCAGGCTGGATGGGGCCCTGGGCAGCCTGAGTTGATGGGGGGCAACCAGCTAATGGCAGGGGTTGGAACTGGATGGGCCTTAAGGTCTCCCTGCAACCCAAGCCACTCTGTGTAGATCCCTTTGTACCCTGAGACCATCGGCATGGGATAGGTTTGGGTTTGGTTTCTTCCCATGACTTTTTAGACCTTGCACTTTCAATTCTCTTGCTAACATTCATCCATCTAACCTTTTGGTATCTTGGCATCGCAGCACTGAGGTGAAGGATTGAAGGATGTGAAGGATTTTAACACTGCTCATCCCAGCTTAGCAGAGGTTTGGGGTGAGCAGTTGGACATCCAACAGGTTTCTGAGAGAGAAATTGCCTTTGTGGCTGTGCTGGATGCTTGGGTCTTTCCTATCTCTGCTTTATAAATAGGAAATGGAAGTGTGAAGTGACTCTTAGGCTGTCAGAGAGCTGGGAATCGGATATCAACATCCACCAGCATCCTTCAGTCCTGTCTTCTTATGCATTTCTACATTGCATCCCACAGAATCACCCATGGATTGGGGCTGGAAGGTCCTCTGGAGGTCACTGGTCCCACCCTGCTCAGGCTGTGCTCCTGGTGAGGAACCCCACGTGTCTGCCTTTCCTTGCAGTCAGCACTCCCAGACGTAGGGTCTGAATTTTGGGAGGTCCTGTGTGGAGCCGGGAGTTGGATTCGATGCACCTCATGGGTCCCTTCCAACTCGGGATATCCTGAAATCCTATGATCAACAAGACAAGGCGAGGAGTGGATTCAGCCTGTTGGAAAGCTCAGCCCGAGAGCCAGGACAGAGGATCTGATGAGCGGAAAGCCCTTCAGACGTGGGAAAGGAGGGGGAAAGATGAGCCCTCGTTGCTGGTGCTGTGCTCACCGTGGGTTTGTGCCCTGCAGCTGCAGTCAGGGGATTTACTCAGTGTACACATGTGAGCTTGGGTAACGAGAGTAAATCTCACCCTGATTTAGTGTGTCTGGGGCTAAAACACGGTATAATAGCAACGCATATAGTTCTGTACAGTGAGCTGGTAATTTACTGTGCTGTTTTGGCTATCAGAGCAACAGCTAGAGGCTGTTAAGATAATTTAGTGGAGGTTTGCAGTTATAAATACATTTCCATCATGACTGCGGGTTCTAATAGATATTAAATTCAGCCAAAAGGTTTTTAGTAGGATTCTTTTTTTTTTCATTGCATACTGCACGGTGTTTCTGTTTTAACTTATTTATCTTAAGGAACGAATCAAGGATGGCTATTAAATATGTTGGTTTGTTTTTAACGTATAAAATAGGAGTTGTGAAAGGAAAAATAAAGAAAGAAAAAGGCTGATGCAATTAATGTTGTGTAATGTAGTTCTTCAGCAGCGTGGCTCTGGGGTGCCCTACTGCCATCCATGCTAACACTACTGGTGTGGTGAGTAGCATGCAAAGCTATCATAGTGCAATTCTTTGTTACACACAAGGGTTTTGATTGGAGTGTTTGGGGTGAAAAGGAAAGGGATCTTCTCTGTCCACTTTGGCCTCATGCAACCGTGCAGAAATTACGAACTCCTGTTTTGAAATTGGAAGACAGCTTTACCCAAATGCCTACATCTCAACTCAGGACCTTAGAAACCCCCAGAACAACACCCATGGGTTTCCAAACCTATCCCAGCCCCATAAAGACATCTCCGTGCAGCACCAAAAGGCCGGCAGTGTGAGAAGCAGTGAGAGCTTCTGTGGGAATGCCTTGGCTCTCCTGCTCTGCTGCCTTCCTCTGAATAATAACAAGCAAAAGTTTGAAGGCTTGGTTTGGAACTGGCTAGGTCTCCAAAAATAGGCTCTCCCTAGAGATAGCTCCTACTTCCTGCTGGGCTGGAAATGCTGTGCTGACAGCCTATGTGCTTGGAAGTTTAGGCATCTCTTGGAACCCGGAGCATGAAGGAATGCAAAATAATAAAGAGAATCAGTTGAGTTTATTGTATCTCATAGAAGGCATTGGTTTGAGCTTTGGAAAGTATTCCTCTCCCACTCTCCTGCATAGAAAGGCACCTGAGCCAAACCCTAATATTTACAAATATTTTTGAGATCTTCCAGATTTTTGAGTTGAACATGTTTTGAGATCTTCCAGGCTAGCCCCTCTTCCTATAAATAACAGCACTGGGCTTGGGCATGTTGGAGCTCCTGGAAAGCGTGGCCCCAACCAGGGCTCCCTGCATCCATTGCTGTGCTTGCTCCAGCTCTGTTTTCACACATTCAGAGAAGGCTTTTTATTGTATATATATGTGTGTTTTTAGGCTGGAGAGTCTCTAACAGGGTCAGTGGATAGCTGATACCATCTGGTATATACTACAAGCTTCTCATCGGGAGTTTTATCTCCCCATCTCTCCTTGGTCTTTCCATCTATTTTGGTCTTCCTTTCTCCTTTTCTTTTAATTCTTAACATTTAGTCTGCTGTCAGCCCCCTTTCCTCAGCGTGTACCTTTTGGTGTTTGTTTGCCAAGGACCTGCTTGGACAGTGCTGAGCAGAGCATCTTGCTGGACGGGGCTCTGAGCACCTGATGGGGCTGTGGGTATCCCTGTTCATTGCAGGGGAGTTGGAGCAGATGGCCTTTAAGGGTCCCTTCCAACCCAAACAGTTCTATGATTCTGCAAGCCCTTGGCCATCCCCATGCTGCAATATCTTGCAGAAAAGCAGCCTGAATCCCTGCCTCGAAGCACAACCCTACAGTGAGGACCAAGCCTTGCTACTTCACACACACACACACAAAAAAACAACTCCAAGATATAAAAAGCTGCATTATTAACCTGAGTCATCACATGGCCAGCCTGGGCTCGGGACGCTGGAAAATCTAAATTTCCGAAGTTGTTGATTAGGGATTTAAGCATTAAACTTTTTTCCTCCATCCCCCGGCTTTAAGGTTTCCATGGCTCAGGCAATGCAGACGGCTGGTATTTCACCCACCATCTCCCCAGCCACACCAGCATCACCTCTGAAACCCGTGCTGGGAACAGCAGCTCAGAAACGCAGTCTCAACCTTTCCTGTCTTGTTTTTCCCATCTGTTTTTAACAGCGTGTTCTTGTCATCTGGACCTTTCTGGGCTCGATCTTGTGATCCCTGATGTAGCATGACATTTCCAGTTTATTAGGAATGCTTTTGTTTATTTGCTGGATTTTTTTTTTTTTTATATATTGTTTCCTTATTTAATTTATTTCTTTTTAACTATATTTCTTTTTTTTTCCCCATTTCCCCTGCGTCCTGAGGAGGTTATCCCAACAGCAACAAGTCCTTCAAGTAGCTTAGGGGCTTTTTTAAAACGAAATGAGAAGGATGATTAATTTTTTTTCCCCTGTGCTTTTCTATCATTCTGTAATCAAAGCCCAGGTCCTAGGGTGCAGAAGCATGGGAGTTCTTAACATTGAATTCTGTTTTGCAGCTTGCTTAAGGAATCACAGAATCACAGAATCACAGAATGGCTTGGGTTGGAAGGGACTCGAGGATCATGAATCTCCAACCCCCCTGCCAGGCAGGGCCACCAACCTCCCCATTTAATACTAGACCAGGCTGCCCAGGGCCCCATCCGATCTCGCCTTGAACACCTCCAGGGACGGGGCATCCACAGCCTCTCTGGGCAGCTGTTCCAGCACCTCACCACTCTCCTAGTCAAGAACTTCCCCCTGACATCCAACCTCAATCTGCCCTCCCTCAACTTAAAACCATTTCCCCTTGTCCTGCTGTTATCTCCCCTTTCCAAGAGTTGACTCCCCTCCTGTTTATAGGCTCCCTTTAGGTACTGAAAGGCTGCAATGAGGTCACCCCGCAGCCTTCTCTTCTCCAGGCTGAACAAGCCCAGCTCCCTCAGTCTGTCTTCATAGTGGAGGTGCTCCAGCCCCCTGATCATCTTTGTGGCCTCCTCTGGACCCTCTCCAACAGCTCTCTGTCTTTCTTGTGCTGGGGGCTCCAGACCTGGACACAGTTCTCCAGCTGGGGCCTCACAAGGGCAGAATAGAGAGGGACAATCACCTCCCTGTCCCTGCTGGCCACCCCTCTTCTGATGCAGCCCAGGATCCCATTTGCTTTCCGAGCTGCAGGAGCACACTGCTGGCTCATGGTCAGTTTTTCATCCACGAGGTCCCCCAGCTCCTTCTCTCAGGGCTGCTCTCAAGGACTGCTCCTCCCAGTCTGTATCAGTGCCTGGGATTCCTCTGGCCCAAGTGCCAAACCTTGCACTTTGCTGTGTTGAACCTCATTAGGTTCACCCGGGCCCACCTTTCAAGCCTGTTGAGATCCCTCTGAATGGCATCCCTTCTTTCCACTGTGTCAACCGCACCGCTCAGCTGGGTGTCATCAGCAAACTTGCTGAGGGAGCACTCGATTCCATCGTCGATGTCATTGATAAAGAAGTTAAAGAGCACTGGTTCCAAGACAGACCCCTGGGGGACACCGCTCGTTACCAGCCTCTACCTGGACAAAGAAACATTAATCACCACCCTCTGTCTGCGGCCTTATCCATCGGGTGGTCCACCCATAAGGAAGACCAGCAAGAATGGATTCAGGGCTTCAGGTTGCAAGTGGTGGCTGGCTGGATGTTGGATTTGTGTTCGGCTCTGCCCGTCGTGTGCTGCTCTCCATAACCCATGAGACCTTCTCAAAAACCTCTTCTGTTCTCTCTCCTCAAGGACCATCTGGTCCAACGGATGGATGTGGGAAGCAGGTTGCACAACCTCATCAGGCTTATATTCAGCAAGGCAAGGTGTTGAGGTGAAGCCACGTGTGCCCTCACTGATTTATTCTGCGTTGGTTCAACCTAAAGCTTCAGGACCAAGTGTTGGGCTGCTGTGACCTATTGGGGATCCATCTGTCAAGAGAAGGTGCTGCTGTACAGCTGAATGGGTGGTTTAGGCTGCCAGAATTACCTTCCGAAAGCCATGGGGAGCTCAGAACTGCTGTGTCTGTGTCCTAATGATTTAAACATCGGAAGGCAGAGTTCCTTCCCAAAACCCCGCAGCTCCAACTGCATCCAGCTGAGCAGCAGAGACGCGTCCCCGTGTAATGAATCTGTTTTATGCATTGACTTTCCCAAGGAGCAGCCTTCGCCTCACTTTGTTTTTGCATAGAAATCACCGTGATTTCCTCCAGCGCCGGAGGAATATCATCAGCAGATCAGTATCAGTAGGCATAGCAATATTTTTTCTCAATGGCAAAATGACCCTTTTAATATAATTCCCACAACCACAGAATCGTAGAATGAACTGGGTTGTATTGGAAGGGATCTTAAAACCCATCCAGTCCCAAACCCTGCCATGGCATGGACAACTCCCATAGACCAGGAGCCTCATGCCCCATCCAGCCTGGCCTTGAGCACTGCCAGGGATGGGGCACCCGCAGCTTCTCAACCAGATATATTTGTGTGTGTTGGCACTGGAACAGGCTGCCCAGAGAGGTGGTGGAGTCACCCTCCCTGGAGGTGTTAAAGAAACGTTTAGATGTTGTACTGAGGGACATGGTTTAGTGGGAAATAGTGATGATAGGTGGATGGTTGGACTAGGTGATCTTGGAGGTCTTTTCCAACCTTAGTGATTCTGTGATTCTATGTCGAGGTAAACCTCATCTTCCCGTTGCATTGAGTAGTCTTGTTTAGTGGCAGATGCAGTAGAAATGAAAGGAGATGGCTGTAAAAAGGAATGATTGCAGGTGCCTCAGAGCAGGGTCAAGAGGACAAGCTTGTCCTTAATTGTGTGCTTTATCCCAGCTTAGGTTTGAAGGATATAGAGGATAAAAGCACTAGGCTTGGATGGATTCGTTCAGCTTGCTCAGATCCACTGAATTTAGCCTTCACAAGTTTATTTTTAATGCTGGGGAAGGCCTCATCTGCTGGAAGTAAAGCAGATCGATGCGCACTCGGGGTCCTCATCAGGATGGAAGGGCTCCACGGTGGATACGCGTCGCACATCCCTCGGTTTTTCTTGCTGCTGATCCCAGCTGGAATTTGGCCTCCAGGGACTTTTGCCATAGTTCTGTGTAAGATAGGATATGGGATATAGGAGGGGATTCTTGTGCTCAAAGCCCTTTTACGAGCCTGCCCTAAAGGAGGCAGCCAGGGCGATTTGTTGCCTAATAGGGTCTCTCCAGCATTTCTGAATGAGGTTTTCAGTATTCATAACCACATCAGGGTAAAGGGGCCGTTAGTGCCTCAAATCATTAACTCCACGCTGCTGCTTTCCTTTGCTATCTTTTTATTCTCCTCGTCCTCCCTCAGCACTGTTTGTTGTTTCACTCGCTCTGTGTATCCTTTCAGAAGTAGAGCTAGCATATTTATTAGTATTAATTGGCATATGTGCAACAAATGTCATGCAAGGATCACAGAAAACGTTGCCTTGGAGAAATCAGCAGATTTATCCCACGTGGGGAATGGGAGGCAGCATGGAAACCAGATGGGCATCAGCTGCCGGCGTACCCTGGTGGGGTCAGCCATGATTGCGTCCTACTTGGACCTTCTAATGGTTGGCAAATGCTCGCTTCGAACCACTCCAGCCAGGCCCTGGAAACCACGCAATCAATCCCGCAGCAGCCAACCCAACACTCTGCTCCTTCCCCGTTGTGCCACCAAAAAAACGAGAGGAGTCTTTAGGAGGTGATAATAGGAATCATTTTCTCAAAGGACGGTTTTAGAGCTACTTAACAAGGTTTACCACCAATGCAAGCGGAAGGACCAGACTTGGAAGGTGGACACGGAGCACAAAGAAAGCCTGAAGCCTCATTTTATTATATTTTTACCCCACTGAGCTGCCTTTCAGTCTTAATGATGGACAATAGGCACTTGTTCCCAGCCTGTGTCCCGCAGACAGTGCTGGGGAGGGGAGCAGCCCTCGCCCCGCTGTGCTGGGGGAGTTGATTTTTCCAGCGTTCCTCCTCGGGAACATTTGGCTCAAGGAAAGATTGTGGAGGAGGCTGAGCTCAAGTGAGCAGAAAAACATGTGTCCTTGCAGTGTACTGCTTGTAGAGCAGTGCTTTGGGTTGGCTGTTTTTTGTTTTTTTTTAATATGTTCTCTATGCATTTATTTATTTGTTTTATTAATTTTAAGTGTGTCTGAGAGCTTGGGAATCACCTGAGGAGGGTGGGGGCAAAGCCTTGCTGATGGATATGGGCTGTGTAAATATGAGGAAGGGAAATCTTTTCTGCACAATTTGAGTTCTCCCTCAATATGTTCAGCCTGGTTTTTCTCTTTCTCATGCTGTTTCTTTGGATGAATAAGTATGAGGATGGCAGAGGTCAAGGAAGCTTTTAAGAGCTTCGTCTCAGCCCCTGCATGAAGCTCCCACTGTCCCCCATGTCCTCTCCCACTGTCTCCCACACAGAATCATAGAATCGTTCAGGTTACAAAAAAAACCACTGATATCATCCAGTCCAACCCACCCCACCATGCCCACTGACCACGTCCCTCAGTGCCACATCTCCACAGTTCTAGAACACCTCCAGGGACGGTGACTCCACCACCACCTCCACGGCAGCCTGCACCAATGCATCACCACTCTGAGAAGAAATTTTTCCTAATATCCAACCTGAACTCCCTTGCACAAGGAAACAAGGTGCAGCATCGCACCGTGTCCCTTCTGTTTGCACCATGACCTGATGCCCACAGGAAAAAGGAGAAAGATGCAAGAAAAGCTGGCTGCTGGGCTTTAACACTGTGGAGCAAAGCACTGCCATCCTCTCTCTGTCACCACTTTATTCTCACACCCAGCCTCTTCCTCCCGCCCTCCCTAAATGAAACATGTTGCTTCATACAGATACAAGACACTGAGCAAACAAACCACAGGTCCAAGTCTACTGTTCCTTTCTCCAGCCTTACCCATCCATGGCAAGCACTGGGCGCAGCCCCATAGGCGCTCAGTCAAGTTTTGCTCAAAGAGAGAATGACAGCATGGTGTCTTTTGGTGGGTCCAGTTGGAGCCATTGATGTCCAAAAGCAGTGTGTGGGCAGAATCACCGAATGGCTGAGGCTGGAGGCACGTCAGGGTCCCTCTGGCCCAACTCAGCCCCAGTAGGAACGCCCAGGGTAGGGTGCCCAGCACCGTGCCCAGGGGCTCTTGGAGATCTCCAAGGAGCAGCCCCCAGCCCTGCTCTGGTCCCTGTTGGCCATGCTTTTCCTTACACAGCCAAAGACACCATTACCCTTTTTTAAGGCATATTGCTGGCTCATGTTCCATTTGGTGCCTGCAAAGGATGCCAGCTCCTTTTCTGCAGTTTGTGCACTCCGGGATGTTGTATCTCAAGGAGGTGCTATGAAGCCAAGTGGGGGCCATAAACAGTGATTGCATGCAAACCCATTTGTCTGTGTGTACTGAGACAGCTGGTGAGAAGGAAGTGTGTTAGGAAAAGAGGGAAACACAGGAATGTAGCAATTCAGGAAAGAAAAACAGAATACTGTGGGTGTGTCTTGCATGGGGCACTGGGTTATCAGGGTCAGAGGTGGTTCCCTTCTGGCTTTATCCTTCACCTTGTAACACAGCAACCAAACACTGATGAAACCACCTTGTGAAGTTAAATTAGCACCGCCTGCAGTCTGTCTCCAGCTGGTGTGATGGAGCTGAGTGAAGTGCACCTGGGGGGTATTGCTGCAAAGGGCAGAGGGGCAGCGATGCAGAACCTCTGCTGCATCTGCTCTTCCTCGACACCTGTGCTGTGTTGGCCAAAAAAACTCTGACCCAGATAGAGGAAATGAGGATTTGCAAGCTGGTTTGTACCAGCGAGTTTTAAACATGTGCCAGAGCCAGCTGAATTCTCCTTGGGCTCTTTCTCTAGATAGTCGTTTTGTTTTCTGGCTTGGACAGTAAATGATGATTTAATAGTGAAGTGAATCAGTATATTTGATCTTATTACAGTGATATAAGTCAAGTCACATCCTGGGAGGCTTTGTAGTGCGCATGAGGTTGCTGTCATGCTCACTGATGGGCAAGGAGAGCTGTGGCCATGCAGGGATGGCACCTAGCAAGAGCTGTCTTCTGGCTGTTCTGATTCTCCTCCTGGAAATGTTGCAGTCTCTCTTACGCCTGAAGTGGGATTGGCCTGATCTCAGTGGGTTACTTTGGGCTAAAAGATGATGGTCCCACACAAATATGTGGTCTGGGAGAGGGGCAGTAGGAGTTACAGGGAAAAGGACCGGTTCACTGGCCTCATGCCTTCCCCATTCGTGTTGGTGAGCTGCTGTTTTGTCCATTAGGGAATAATTTTGCTTCAACATGCAGTTCTCCTGCCATCTGAGTCCTGCAGGATGGAAGAGGATGCTTGCAAGTGATATCATGTTTCATCACAAGATCCACTGGGTCCTAAACACAGCCATGATACTCCATCGAACAGTACAGGATCGAGATGCACAAGGATGTAGTTGGGTGGCCTGACCTTATGATAGACCATGCAAAGTGCCAAAGTCCCTGCAGCTTCCAGATTGTCCCCTCCTGCCCCTACTTCTTAGTGATTCTACGACGACTGTTGGATTCAGAGATGTGTGGGTAAGGGAGACAAGGATTTGAAGAATTATCTTCTTTCCAGTCTTTCCTTTTCTACTTTCTTTCTTCTTTTTCTTCTACATCCTCTTCCCCCATTTCTGAAAAGGCATCGTGGGATATCAAATTTTGTCTTAGCTGGGGTTGGGAGGGGGTGGTTTCCTCCTTAGTTTGCTTGTTTTAAACATTTTGGGGGAAAATAAGAGAGCAGAGCTGGGACAAGGTTGGCCATGAAGATCTAGCAGGACATGGTCTAGCCCAGCCTCAAGTGCTGCAAGATATTATCTTGGATTGATCATGATTTTAGAATGGCTTTGCAGATGAGTCTCTGAAGTCAGCTGGGAAGGTCAGAAGAAGATGGGCATCGAGGAGTGGGACCAGATTACCTTCAGATATCCCTTCCAACTCAAACAATTCGATGATTCTGTGGTCAGGGTCCTTTATGCTCATCTGAAAACAATACCTCAACAAGTTTATCACTGGCAACTTCCTCAGGCTTTTCCAGAGATTCACCAAGTTACATCTTCTTGCATGTGAGCAAATAGGGTTGTGTTACGGTGCTATGTAGCATGTGAGATAGAGGGCAATGCCAGTGGGGTCCTTATCGACTGCACATCCCTTTGGCTCAGCCTCACCTCCTGCCTCAAGCTCTGGAAACAGCTGACACATTGCATAGAAATGATGAGCAAATGGGGGATTTCCTCTCTTACAGAGCCTGAAAGCCAAGCATGTTTCATGTCAAATGTTAATGGTGCAAAATCTTCAGCAGGGCTGTCAGAGAGCTGCTGGGCTGTCTCAGCAGAGGAGGAGAAAGGGATTTTCACTTCTTGCACTCCTACCTTGCCTCTTCTGAGGCTTTCCTGCATGGCTTGATCCTTTCCCCAAGTGCACACGGTGGAAATCTGATGATTCAACTTCTTTCTGCAGCTTTTGTTGCCTCATCAGCTCCAAAGTGTAAAGTCATCGGTCTGTCTTCATGTGATTTCCCTTGAAATAGCTTCCCTTGGGCAGATGGTGTGGGGACTGGGCAGCTTTGTCGGCACAATCTCCTTGGAGAGCTGCCATCCTGCAGGATGGTCCCTGCAAGGTTTTAACTTTTCCAGAGGAGAACTCTTGTGAGCAGCTTCACGCTGTGTTGAGCAGTCTGGTGTGCTTTCTGTTGGGTCTCTGAAGTGTTTTGAAATCCTGGGCTCACTTATTCTGAAACGTCCTTACTTCCTCCTGTTGGACTTGGGGAGAGCAGGAGCCGCAACACACTTCACCAGCTCTTGTGATATTGACCAAACTTAGAATTTATACTTTTCTTGCTTTTTTATTTTGTTTGTTTATTTTTGGAGCAAACCCAGTAGTTCTTGCAAGAGCCCCACACAGTTGTCTCAAGGATGGAGGAGTGGAGCTGGCTTCTGGTCTTGTTCTTGGGGCTGACCCCACAGCCCATTGCTCACAGCTGATGTAACATGGCTTCTTTCCCTGAATGCTTCCATGTCACCCTGTGTGCCAGTGAGAATCACTGTCTAAGAATGAGAAGTGATTTAGTTCCTAAGCAACCTCACTCCTGGCCTCTTGCTAAAGAGTGACTTAGCATTTTCCAAAGGAAATTAAAAAAAAAAGGCATGGATGGCAATGTGTCGGGGCAGGTTCTTCTAATGCACTTAACCCCCAGGATGCCAGTATAATGAGCAGCCACCAAGCAGCTGGGTCAGTGCCAAGAGGACCTTCGTTCTCATTTTTTTCCCACTGCTTTCATTTTCTTCCTGATCTCAAGACATCATATTGTCTGCTGTCAGTTTATTTCTTCTGCTCCACCTCATTCAAAAAACCATTAAATTCAACTAATGTCATTTTATAGGGCATTTCTGCTGTGGTAGCTATGGGTTTTATTTCAAACCTGTGAAGGCCAACCCTAAAAAATGAATTAGCAGGCCACGTCCCTGTCCCAGCCGTCTCTGTCCATCTGAGATACTCCTACCACCTCCATTAGAGCAGTATCTCAGGAAATTGAGATCTTTACTGTTTTATCTTATTTGGATTCCCATAAGGCAAGGCTTCACGTTAATGATAGTTTGACCAGCTTTGGCCAAACTATAATTCTTTTTCTCTGTTATAGAGCAGCCAAAGCAATGGGCTGAATGCGTACATTCAGATACTTGGTGCTCAAGTGGATGTGTTTTATTTTGAGCCACAACTGTAGGGATAGGATGAGCTGTTGAAAGGAAGATGTAGGAAATGAGGTGGGGGAAACCATTCTCCAGAGGAGCGCCAGGCCCTTCAGCCTCTTGGTGACTCTGCATTGGACCCTCTCCAGTATGTCCAGGTCTCTCTTGTACTGGCTGGCCCAGAACAGGACCCAGAACCGAGATGTGTCCCACCAGCAGAGACCATAGGGGATGGATCTCCTCTCATGATCTACTGGCAGAGTATTCTCTGCCCAGCACAGCCCAGGAGGCTGGTGGCAATCTTTGCCATGAGGACACAGTGTTAGCTCATGGCCAACTTGGTGTCCACCAGGAGCTCCAGTCTGGAGGACAAAGCTGCTTTCCAGTCAGTCAGCCCCCAGAGGCCTACATCTCTGCCCAGTTATCTAGCCCCTATCTCACCAGTTTGTCTATAAGGGCATTATAGGAGACATTATGAAAGAGAAAACATTAGCAAGCGTTACTAAAATCACATTGAGCAGCACGCACTGCTCTCACAGAGCCCAGCATCTCCCCCATAGAGGGCTATCAGGTTGCCAAACATGATTTAGTGGTCTTAATACAGAGGCCTAGGAGTCAGGGGATTCCAAAGTTCTAGGCCACATGGTGACAGTGGTGACAAGCAGAGATTATGCTTAACATCTAGCAGCATGGGAGGCATCCCTGGGCATGCACAGGGCTTCTTTGTAGAGCTCAGCAACCTTTCTCCTTTGTGTTTGTGAAGTCAGCAGCCAAGGGGGGGCTTCACACAGGGAGCACTTCTGCTAGATAAAGTAATACCCTCTAACCCTGACTGAAGCCAAATCTGGCACAAATGCATGGTTACATTCAGCTCCTGATGAGGCTTTGAACTCAGAAGGAGCTAATGGCAGGTTTGGGATTAGGACCCAGGCATGAGCTAATGGTTGCTGATGACCCCCTCAAGCTGCAACAAGTTTCTATATATACTAGGAAGGAAACACTATTAGTTTTTATTCTTCTTCACTTAAAAAAAAAAAGATAAAACAGCCTGGCAGAGAGTCAACATGCAAGGAATGGGCAGGCACACTGCCTCGTTTGTTGGAATGGCCGACAGATTAAATTAAGGTTTAAAAAAAAAATAGGGAGGGAGGGAGAGAGAACAAGCATTTTCTATGGGCAGAGTTCATTCACAAGTCACTCATTTCTCTTGCTCTTCAGGGAGTGATATTAGACAATTAGCTAATTGGTTTGGGGAGGTGACCTGTCAGTGACTCAAGGAGGAAATGTCTCCCGTGCAGTTTGACATAAAGAATATATTTTCAGCCCGATGTGACAGCTGCAAGCACCCCCTATTAAAATCGAGCATGTAATGGCTGTAATAATAGCGAGCTTGGAATCCATCGTAGCGAGGGAAAAGCAATGAAAAACCTGATAACACGCACTAAATTGCGGCCAGAGCTAGTACGTTACGTTGTCATGTTTGAAATATTTCTGAATTAACTTATCATTAGTGCTGTATAAGCACCAGAAGCCCTTCTGAGGTTAAAATCTGCCCCCGGTTACCTTTCTGAGCTCATCAGTTCAGCAGCTCATCTGCCTGCAGACCCAGGTACCCACACATATTAATGATGTGGCCAATCACCACGTGTGAACTTGGGAGGACTTGGATTTTATCCCAATCCTTTGGAAAGAGGTTCATAGAATCATTGAGAGTGGAAATAGTCCAACCATCAAAGGGTTGCTTGTTCCCTGGTCTAAGGTATCCATAATGTCTTCATCAAGCTGACCCTTAATTTCGTGTGTTCTGGCAAAAGCAGTGGGCTGGAGGGAAGAAAAGGGGAAAAGATCAGCCCGGAAGGCCGTGCTGTGCACATCCCCTCAAACCCCGTGCACGCTCTTGGACACTGATACCACCGATGTAGCAAAAACCGAAATACCGAAGGCAGCGTGTTGCGAACAGACAGCAGTCATGTGATGATGAGACAAAGAAAAGCAGGAAGTCTCCTTCAGCTGAAGTGATGTAATTTTCCACAAACAGAACTTCATTCACGTGAACGTTTCAAAAAAAAAACCAACACAAAACAACAACCAGGGAAACAACGGCTTTCAGCTGCTGGTGGTTGGAAGGAGGAGCGAGGCCCAGGCTGGGCTCGCTCCAGCCTGCCCAGGCCTCTCTTGTGCTGGGGGCCCAGAACAGGACCCAGCCCTCCAAGTGTGGCCTCCACATTGCTGAGTAGAGCAGAAGGATCACCTTGACCTGCCGGTGATGCTTTGCCTGGTGCAGCCCAGGACACCGTTAGCCTGTGATTCTGTGAAACTGGAGCTGCCATGAATGAGCACATTGTGTCTCGTTGGCCGCCAGCTGCCTGGCACAAGCGGTGACATCCTTCATGCCCTCACCCTCCACACATCCCAAGAGGATGTTGGGTCCCCTGCATGGATGGGCAGGGGTGGTGGGAGATCCAGGAGCCTGGAGCTTGGGCCCATGTATTTAGGGAGACAGTGTTTACGCTATGAATTAGGGTGATGTTTCTCATCCTGGCGTGTGTCTGTGTTGGTGTCAGACAGTCTCACTGCTGCACAAACAGGAGACAGCTGCTATTTTAATCACAAGAGTTTCTCATAAAGGTCGTAAAATTAAAATAAACCCCAACGGGCTGACCCGTCATTAGTGGTAAAACCAACTGTGCACTGCTGCAGACATGTCCCACAGCATGGTAACTGGTAACGTAGGAGTGGGTTGCACCAAAAAAAAGCAGACATTTTCCAAACCTATTTATTTTTATGTGCATCGCAGCAAACTTTACAATACCTAGTTTGTGTCCTTTTGCATGAAGGGTCAAAACCATGTGAAATGCTGAAGTGTATGGAAAGTTCCTCTCTCCCCATCCTATCCCACTGCCCCAACACCAGGGATTACAAGGTGCAGGATTTCATGTAATCCAGGGAAATAGGGGCACATAAAAAGTAGTTATGGCCACATATGGTGTAGAAGTGAACAACAAAAGATATTTTTTCTGCAGTATCCAAAAGGGTTACTGCTCATCCACCAGTTTGTTGGTTCCTGCAAGTGGTGCTGGAGGCTGTGGTTTGATGACCAAAAGGGCGAAGCTGTGATTTCTCTAAGGAGCTCATGCGGTGTTTATATAAATAAAGTGTTTTTCAGGGGATATAGAAAACTGAGCTCATGGTGAGCCCCACAGAGCTGCACATCAAGTTATACTTTCTATGAGATGAAGGGTTGAGAACTCAGTTATTTAAACAGAATCAGTTGGAGATTTTTGGATAAATCTTTTTGGGATTAAAAAACAACAGCTGCTTTTGCAAAAGCAAGATATCTTGCAGAGAACCTTTGTTTTCAGCAAAAAAAAATTTGGAAAGGTGTTTTCCCAGGAAGGAAATGCAGGTGGAAAGGAGGAACGATGAAGTGGGCACTGGATGCCCATCTCCCTGGATTTTGGGCATCTCGAGAAGCGCACCCAGACGTGGAGGTTTCTCTCTGGAGATTCCCTCACGGCTTTGTTGATCACTGTGGCTACTAAGGGAGCCCCTACCTAAATTTGGCAAGGGTCAGATATTATTTTTAACATTTGTCTTCGGCTGTTTTCCTCAGGCTTGATCTTTCCAGCTCTGGGGCACTAGCATGGATTCAGACCATTCGCTGGGAGATGTTTGCTAAAATCTTCATAGAGGTGCAACCACAGCAGGAGGTTTCTATACATACCTCTCTCTGGGCTCGTTGCAAACATCCTGCCGGGAAGAGGAAACATTTCCTCTGCCCCAGGATAACCTGTCTTCCCATAGAAAGAAAGATTATGTTTCCGGCTGGAGCATATGAGTGTGGAAGAGGCTGTGTCCCAAGGGCTGGCTTCACCGTTGGCCAAAGTCAACGGTGTGGCTCCTTGCATTGCATGCTGAAGAGCATCACTCAGGGTATTTTATCCCTCCCTTATACAAGATGTTAATGCAACAGAGGTGTACAAGGAGGGGGTGTGGAGGAAGAGTGAAAACTGCTAAGTAGCGTGTCATAAAAAAAAAAGAAAAAAGAAAGAGAAAAAATAGGGAAAATGGGAAGAGAAAAGAAAGGTGGAGAGGAAGACTTCAGGAAACAAGGTGGTTTTTTTGGTTGTTTATTGCTTTTTTGTTGTTGTTGTTAATATAGTGTCCAGGAAAAGATTTCCTGCTGCACAAAAGGGACAACAGAGGAAAGCTTTTCCTAAAAATAACCAGCCTGGCCTCAGAGGCAGATCCTCTGTGGGGACTGGCAGGTTTGATGGATCAGCCAGTCCCGAGGGCACAGCCACTCCATCCCTCTGCCTCCCATTCGATGGCAGTGCATCGATCCGGAGCAGAACCGACTATTCCTCTCTTCTCCCTCCCTAGAGCTTTTCATCCCCCATGCACTGAACATATCTGAACATCTGTCAGATGATGGGTAAGGGAAAAGAAAGGGAAAAGACTTGGGAGAAAAACGCAGCTGCTTTCACAAGATGGGTGAGGGGCTGGAAATCACAGAACCACAGAATCGTAGGGGTTAGAAGGGTCCTCAAGAGATCATCGAGTCCAACCGCCCTGCTAAAGCAGATGTCCTACAATAGATCACACAGCCGGGTCTTGAATATCTCCATAGAAGGAGACCACAACCTCCCTGGGCAAATAATGAGAGCAAGATCATAGAATCATGGAATGATAGAATGGCTTCGGTTGGAAGGGTCCTTAAAACCCATCCATCTCCAACCCCTGCTGTGGGCTTGTTGCCCCCACCCAGATCAGGCTGCCCAGGGCCCATCCAACCTGGCCTTGAGCACCTCCAGGGATGGAGCATCTATAAGATGGGGTGAATTTCAGAATTTGAGGGTGTTGTATATTGAAGTGTAATTCCAAAGGTCTCCCATCTAAGTAGTAACTGCGACTGGCTCTGCTTAGCTTTTGAGGTGAGACAAGATTGTGTCAGAATAGCATGGCCATAGGTGTTGCTACTGTGAAGAAGAGCTAACAGCAGCCAGCACCCTGGGTATTGCAACTGGTAGGTGAAATAGCATGATAACTGGGATTTTGAGGGTGTTAATGCTTAGCGTGGGCAGGTGAGAGAGTATGTGACTATGCCAGACCCTGCAGGCTATCTGTTCATTCTACTCCTGCTACTATAAATTGGTGAGAAATGGGGACAAGGTGAAGGTTGGGTGCAGAAGACAAGAGATCATCTTGCTGTCTCTCCCCATAGCGTCTTGTGCTCATCCAAAAGGGCAGTGTCTGGGACCACCTTCTTTATGTACCTAGGGAGCTGGCAGGAAAACAAAAGGCAAAATAACACTGGGCAAAGAGCTGAGAGTGATTCCCAGCTGTGGCTGCTGCAGCGGGCATTTAAAATTGTATATATAAATAAATAGAAAGCAATTGTAAAAGCTATAAGAATGTCATCATTAAGTTTCCAAAGGATTCATAACAAAGGAGAAAAACAAGGATAGAAGTAAACAGTGTTTCTGTTTTCCTTTCTGAGCTCTCATGAAATAGAGAGGAGGGTCTCTCAATACCAGGAGGGTCAACACATTAAATAAGCTGCTGTCAGCTTTTTTGAGGCACAGCTCCATCCCTGCACACTCCAGGGTTGGGTTTCCAAAATGCCACTTTTTGATGCCATCTCCTGGTTCAGTACAGAGCCAGCTTTAGGATTGCTTGAGAAAGAAAGTCTATTTCCTTGAGTTTTTCCAACCTACATAAAGCATTTGGGCATGTGAGAGACCAGGACACACACACAGTAGATTGCTGGACCCAACTTGAGCTTCAGCTTGGCAAGAAGAGTCTTATTGCAACAATATCCATCAATTCTTGTTCCTACGTGGCATGGTCAGCTTTCAGTCCAACCCTGGTCCCAAAAGGTACAGAGAAATACAAATCCATCGTAAACCAGGTGCAGTACTTGGTGATCTTCTCTTATAACCATGGATGATTCCCAGTTACTTTGCTTGGTGCAGCATGGTAAAGTAATGATTGTATTCACCAGTATTTTTATGTTCTTGCCCAAATAAACCTCAGGGCTCCCTGGGAGGAGCACTGAGCATTATGGTCTGTAACTGGACCATGAAACCACTCTGTATTTCTAGGAATCTACAGCTAAGAAAATCCCCTCCACACTTCCTTGTTAAATAATTCTTAATACGAACTGGCCCAAAAGCCACTCAAAGTCCCCAGAGCCATTCATGACCCACGGGGATGAGCAACCCAAAAAAGCGTAAGGATTTAAAGCCCTCGAGAGCTGAGGTTATCCCCAGCTGATTGATCGAGAGCGGTGATGTTTGCCTTCCCCACTGCTGCTTTTAAGCACACTGGGAATCCAAGGGGGAGGGATTAAATAATGGGGACGATTTGCTGTAGTTCCACGCAGCTACGAGATGTCTGCCAGTAAATAAAAGATATCAGGAACAGGGAGCGACCACGGGCCTTGGGAGCAGCGATGCGGCAAGTGCAGGGAATGTGAATGCCGCAGAGGGGCGGAGGGAGGGCTGGCAGCACGAATGCTGCTGTTTTCAGGGAGCAAAACCTGAGTGAGCAACGTGTCAGAGCGAGCAGTGTCACAGCATGCAAGCGTGCCAGCTCAGGGGTGACATCTCTGCAGGGATTTGGGGAGCACAGGTTGATGTTTATGCCTTTTAGGGCATCTCTCTGGCATCAGATTTTGATAAATAAAGGCAGACTGCTGAAGGTTGAAAGCCTAGCTTTGGGCATCTCGCAGGTGCGCGCACCATTGTCACAGCCCCATTGGAGATGTCGCCCTTTGGCCAACACGCTGCTGGGTAAGGAATTTCTTCTTGTAATTCTGCCTTTCCCCTTTAGCCAGCCTGGGAGCAGGATCTATCAGCCAGGTTTGGGCTGAAATTTCCTTCTCTGAGCAAAATGTGGAAGTTGAACACTGCCTCCAGCACTGCAAGAAAAGCTGGGGGAGAGGGTTGTAATCTTACCTGTATTTCTGCCCACTCCTGTGCTATTTTTCCCCATCATCATCCATTTTTCCCATCCAGCATTGTGCAGGCAGCCCTAACCTGGGATAATTCAAAACCCTTGTGCCCTCCAGAGAGCAAGAGGTCGAGACTGCATGAGTCATGCTGCAATCCATCCCACTGGGGTAATTCTAAATATTATGCCTCACATTATGGGTTCACAATAAATGCCCATGATTTCCAGATGCTTTTTGCCAGATACAGCTTTTCCTTTACTGTGTAACCTGCTGTAGGGAACCTGCTTTAGCAGAGGGTTGGACGATCTCCAGAGGTCCCTTCCAACCCCAACTGTTCTGTGTGTCTGCGTCTTGAGAAGGGGATAATGGGGAGTCCCAGCGTGGAAGAGCTTCACGCTGTTGGATGTGTAGTATGGCACACTGACATACATCATCCCATCAGGGATGGGTTCAGGAGTGTGTCACACGTAATAAATAGATGTGAATTGCTCCTCCATCCAGAACACAATGTAGGGTGTGGCATTAGGAATTGCATCTGTAGTTGGCATTGCAGTAATGCCATTGGCAGCTAGTGGAGATCCTTAATAATGAAACGTTTACGCTGGTGTTTTATTAGTAATTACTAATAATGCCATGTTGCTCAAGGTTTCTTATTGCCTATTTTATTTCTTTCTGGCACCTGTCTCATTGTGGTAGAGACTCAGAGTGAGAAGATGTTGGCACTTTCATAGAACCATAGAATTGTTTGAGTTGGAAGGGACATGTAAAGGTTATCTGGTCCAACTCCCCTGTGGTGATCAGGGACAGCCACAGCTCCAACAAGTGCTCAGAGCCCATCCACACTGACCTTGAATGTCTCCAGGGATGGGGCACCACCACCTCTCTGGGCAACATGTGCCAGTGCCTCACCACCCATATAGTAAAATTTAATTTCTTTATATCCAATCCAAATCTCCCCTCTTTTAGTTAGAAACCATTTCCCCTTGTCCTATCCCAACAGACCCTACTTACTTAGGAGTCTATCCCCTTCTTTCTTACAACCCCCCAATAGATACTGAAAGGATCTTCCTTCCTTCTCAGCCATACCCGATAGTTGATTCAGATCTATTCAGTGGCACAGCCATGGCTTTGCTAAAAACCTGAGTTCAGACCTTCTCTAGGACAAAAAGCAAACCCACTGTGTGAGGTTTGCATGCTCACTGCCTGGGAGAATGGAGAAACAAGGTCTGCTCCATCACCTCCAGGCACCCCTTAGTGACCCCAATCTCCCGCCCTGAGAACGCCTCGAAGGTGGGCCACCGCATTAATTGAAGCCTTTTTAGTTCTTACAGGCAAGATTTAATCACCTTAAATTATGGTAAATGGATGGGGAGTTATCCTGTGATCTCGAAGCCACACGGGTCAGCTTTAATTTCCTTTTCCTTCCATCATTAATACTGGCGGATGGGTGTTTGATTTATTAAGCACTGAATAATAAGGCTTTCATGTGGAGTGTTGTCAGAAGGAGAAGCAGGCTCCTTTGAAGCAGGTTCCTGGGAGATGGACGTGACTTTTTATATATATTTATGCATATATATATAGAACAATTCAGCCCTCCCCTGATCAGCGGTACCCGACCTCTCCATCTCTCACCCAGTCCTCCTGATGTCACACGCTGGGAGCGATGATCCACGACCTGTCCCTCTGGGAGGATGATGAATGCTCACAAAGTGCTTTGAGAACATCAGATTAGTAGGACAGAGCCTCATTATTATATTAGCAATCACCGGTCCCTTGGCCTTTTCCACTCTTGGTGCACTTAGTGCAGCATCTGAAAGGCAAATGCTGTTTACAAGCAAACCTCAGTGCATTTGGATGCTTTGGGGAGAGCTTTTTGTGCTGTTCATGGGTTTATTTTTAATGATGCACCTGTGGTCCAGACTCCACCGCTGTCCCCACAAACTGCTACCCAGCTCTTCATGCAAACACTGCACAGATTAAAAATAAAGACCACCGGGTGCTCACTGTTATAACTATAGAAACCAAATATTTGGTTCAACTATAAAAGGCAGGAGTGTTTATGACTACGAGGCCAAAGGCATTTCTAGCCAAAGTGGAATGTATTTCAGTTCTGCAGACTATTTTTAGCCAGCAGCCACTCTAAATTTGAATCTTCCCTTCCATAAGCAATTTTTGGTGCCTACTGGGATATGCCCTTCTCATTCGGGGTTTAGCAACGTCACTGCAGGGAGTTCAGACTGCTTTGATTCACCCTATAAGACAGAAGCAGATGTCATGTTCTGGGGGGATTTCTGGCAGTTCAGTGAAGCTGGAGGAGGTCTTTGCTTGAAAGATGAATAAATATTTCCCTCAACTGTAAATTAAATATTTGGATTTGGAGCTATTGTTTTAACCCTTCCAATTTGAAAATAAATGACTTTGAGCTGAAAAAAATCCAAACATAGTTATGAAACACTAAAATGAATTGTTTCGGGGGCTGGCGTTGTTGGGTTTCTTTTGGTGTTTTTTTTTTAAGTATGTTTTCCCCAAGTAAATAAGTTTGCAGAATTAGGATCATAGAATCAGAATATTTAGGGTTGGAAAAGACCCCTAAGGTTATCTAGTCCAACTGTCCACCTACCACCAATAATGCCCACTAAGCCATGTTCCTAACTACCACATCTACACGTTTCTTGAGTAACTCCAGGGTCGGTGACTCCACCACCTCCTTGGGCAGCCTGTGCCAGTGCTCAACCACTCTTTCAAAGAAGAATTTTTTCCAGCCTGAGATTAACACACGTTAACAAAAGACTTGTTAACACATCTGTCCTTCCAAGGTTTCACCTGAAAACCATCACCCATCCCTGTGCTTTAGCCTTAAAGCTGGTGGTGACAGAAGAGGAAAACAGGACGTAGGTGATGAAATGGGCTTGTTGGGAGCAACCTGAATCATGGAATCATAGAACATCCCACGTTGGAAGAGACCCATAAGGATCATCAAGTCCTCCTCCTGGCTCTACACAGGACCACCCAAAGAAGACCTGCAGAGAACAGGACCGTTGCCCTGCTGAGTTTAAAATTGCATCAGTATCTAGAAACCTTCCCCTTGTTGGCATCCATAGGGGTGAGACCCAAAGTAAGGGTTCTATACTGAGTCACATAAATTTTATATGGAGAGACTTAAGCCCAGGTCAGCACGTGGCTTGGTGCCTTCTCCTCATTCCTTCTCATCTTACTCTGCAAGCCCCACTCGGTGATTTCCCTCTTTGCTGTTTATACCTTTCAAATATTTGCAGACTGTTAAGTTGCCGAGTCCCTGCTAAGCTGCCATTAAGCCAAGCTAAACACATTATCTCAAAAAGTCAGTCTTTCTGACTTCGTAATAATATTTTGCTTTGCTCTTCTCTGAATTTCCTCTGGTTTATTGACATTTTCCTGAGATTGTGGCACTTGGACCCGGTGGTAACATGGGCAGTGTCATCTTTGCAGGTAATTGAGCAGCGGGTAGGAAATCCATGTGCTTGTGGCATATTAGATTGGACATTAGGAAAAATTTCTTCTCTAAAAGAGTGGTGAGGTATTGGAACGGGCTGCCCAGGGAAGTGGTGGAGTCACCATCCCTGAAGGTGTCCAAGAAAGCAGTGGATGTGGCACTGAGTGACATGGTTTTGTGGGCATGATGGGCATGGGTTGGGGTTGGACTAGATGATGTGAGTGATCTTTTCCAACCTTTATGATTCTATGATTCTATGATATGAAGCCAGTATGAGTGCTGAGTTTTATGAGTTCTAGATACCTCCCTGCCTTGTTTAAGAAAGTGTCGATTGGAAGTGATCTCACACCTTGGCTGAACGTTGGGATGGGCTCACATAGGAATGCTCTCCAGAAGTGCTCCATCTGATTGACCTTCACTGGACTCATCCTCCTGTCTTCTCCATAGTGACAGTGAAAACTGAGCTTTGTCAGGCTCAAACCCCTCTACAGCTTTCCAGTGATGTAGGCGTCTTCAGAGCGACACTCTCAACTCACATGTACATGTACAGAATGATTTCCCCATTAGAAAAAGGCACTAATAGCCTTCATCTCTAGGCATAATAATACAGCTTTTGAAGATGCTCCTGCTGCCATCTCCCCAGCCTTCATTCTCCCATCTCTTCCCAGTCTTTCTGGCTAAGGCAAGGGGACACCCTTGGCTTGGCGTAGGACTTCCTTTCTTCTGCTTCCCAAGACACCAAGAGCGGTAATTCAGGAGCACCTGGGCTGTGTGTGTAGCCCACCCTCGCTGTTCTCCGGGTGTTTGCTCAGGGTGGAGATCTCAGCAGGGATCCCGTTGCTCATCCTTGCCGGTGGGAGGCCAAGAGAGACAGGGCAGAGATCTACAACAGGCTTCGCTCCTATTTACTCAGCTGCAAAAAGCTCTTGAGCACTTGGTGCTTGCAGAGAGCACCCACAGAGTCAACACAAACCATTTTTTCCCTCTCACCTGCTGTGGAGGGTTTAGGAAGTTCACAGTGAAAGTGAAGTCCAGGATCCCTGTGCATCAGGAGGTAACATAATAAGGAGGGGCTTCCTTCCTACTTCTGCAGAGCATGCTGTGTTTATATTTGCTAACACTCAGCCAAGGAAACTGGGATATTGTAGCCCAGCTCAGACTCTCAATCTTCCCAAAACCCAACATCCTCAGCAGGATGGGGCAGAAAAGCCACGCACCCTGTGCATCCTCCAGCATGGTCACAAAGTTCCCATCTTTTAGTAATATTTGTTTCTGAAGATGAACTGCCTTCCGATAGAATTTGCGATTGGTATCCTGTGAGGGATTACCATGAAGCTTTTATCAGGGTGCCTGTAGGTGAAAACCCTGATCATGGTGTGCAGGTGCCATGCCCTTGGTTGTGCCTTGGTGGGTTGATAGTTGAACTAGATGATCTTAATGGTCTTTTCCAACCTTAGTGATTCTATACGTTGGTTCCCTGGTCACTTCACTAGGAAGGGATACAATGGTGGGAGTGATGTGGAGTAGGATCAGATGAGAAGGAAATGTGAATGCAGAAATGCTGGGAATGAGCAGCAGGGTCCTGAAATGGAGGAGAAAACATCTTCCAGCTTTCAGTAGGGCAACCTGGCCACCAAGCTCAGCCTGCCCCTCCAAAGAATTCAGGACAAGGGCTCCCACGGAGAGCTGGACCTTTTCCCCCTTGGCAGTCCATGCAGGGCAGTCCCACAGCTCAGAGTAAAGCTCTCTGCTCCCTTTGGGAAGCATCTGCGGTAGTCCACAACCCCAGAGCACTTGTGGAACACCTCACCTCCAAAGGCCATGCTTGGCTCATCAGGTCACGTTCTTCTTGCAGGTTAGCCGTAAAGAACATTTCCTTCTGGCCTGCCCAAGCCAGACACTGTGTTCCCATTCCAGGATTGATCCCAGATGTGAGTTAGCATTACAAATACATCTCAAAAACGTCATTTCCCCCCTGCTGCCAAGTCTTCCACCCCCATCCCAGTCCCTCTTCTAGAGGGATGATAAACACATGCTGTAATAAAGCTCTGATCAGTTTCTGCTCTTTCCACCCCTCTTTGCTTCAGGTTCAGGTTCCCACGTACTGTTTTCTACCTCTTGGTTCACAGAACTGTTGCAGGCAGAAAAATTACTCCCTACCCATAGTATAGCTACACTTTCCACCCCCAAAAGTATTTTTGCAGATAGCAGCTCAGTCATTTTTTCTGCAGCAGCTATCCAAGATTGGATCCTGATATGGCTCTTGGAAAGCTGCAGTACAACAGGGTAAAACCCCTTTTTCCAAGCTTATGACAGATAAATGTCAGCTGCAGCATCAGTTCTCAGCAACTCCCACCTCCTGATCTCATGTACAGATTTCTGCTGCAGTTTATTCTATTCTGTGTGTATTATGTCTTTTAACAGGCATCATGTGTGAATTTTATGAAGCTAAAAACAAATAGAAATTAATGTGTTTCATGTCTATTTCCAAGGTCTGTCTCCAAGAATGTGAGCTGTAAAACAATCTCCTGCATGGAGCTGGTGTAATAGGGCAATGAACAGGGCACAGGAAGGGGCTACACAGCACTTGCAGCTTCATTTTGTCCCTACTGCACTTTCCAGGCGCTTTCTTAGTGATGAAGCAGATCGAGCTTTTGTGTCCTCTCTAATAGCCTGAGCGTCCCATAGAGTCTGAGTACTTGATGGGAGGAGAGCAGCTTCATCTTTATGACACTAATGGGAAAACAAGACCTAATGACTACTAATCCCATTCATTTCACTTGCAAGGGTGCTTTTGGTGCCAACTGCTGTTTATACTGTCGTTTGGTTTGCTCAGTTCTGCCTTGCAGTGCCAGTCACCTGGTCCTCCATACCCCGTATGTGTTAGTTTGAATTAAGAAGCAAATGTAATTCTTTTGCTGAAGAATCCCAGGAGTAAAGAAGAGGACAGCCCCCCTGGTGTGGACACCTTCAGCAGGAGAACACAAGAGATGTGACACCTGGACCAACACATGTGGATGGGCCTGTCCTCTGCCTACCATCATATTTTCCATTTGCATTTAGGTTTCTTCCCAGTTCCCCAGTTTGGGAAGAGATCAGTGCTGTGTGAGGGAGAATCGGGGATTCTTGTTTCTCTGGCAGTGTCCATGCAGCATGTGGGCTGAATGTTTCCTTTGTGGTTTTGTCTGTGAAGGCTTGTGTCTAGCCCTTTGCTCTCGTGCCAGGGAGTCCCAGTACTTCCATCTTGGAGCTGCATCGCTGGGACAAAGGACATCAGTCTGAGCACAACTTCCCTTAGCCCTTCGGATAGTTTTGTGTTTGAGTGGAGCATGTTTAAGTGGGTCAACAAAGAGGTCATTTTTCCAGCTCAGAGTACCCTGATAAATTAACCAGTGAGGATTTTAATAATACATGAATGGAGAGAGGTTTGCTGCTTTTGGGAAGAGCTTCTCAGACATTGACGGGGTCAGCAGCAGGGTCGGTGGCCACTGGGATTCCAGCAGAGAGGTGGTAGATCCCATCCTCCACCATTAGCACATCAGTGCCATCTGTTTGGGAGAGCTTTCCCCATTCAGCCCTCCCATGGAAGTGTTGTTAGCAGCTTTTCAACACACATTAGCAAGCAGAGGAAGCAGAGGAATCTCCCACAGTTGTGGTGAGGAGTTAGCACTCACACTGGTGCCCACTCCTTCGAAGCCTGAAATGTGGACGCCAAGCTGGATTTCCAAGAAGATGAGGTTTGTGTGATCAGGCAGGGAGCAGGAGACTGCAGTTATGTCAGGGATGCGGCCGCTTTTATGAAGTAATTTAAATTGAAGGAGAAAAGTCTAATCCACATCGATCCCACTAAATCATCCTGTTGGTACTGTAGCTTCTCAGCTGCTGTAAAGTGATTCTCAGCATTTCAGCTCATTCATTCCCCCTTGGCTTCTTTCATTTTACAGAAGTCTTTAAACAAAGCAATCTGTTACCATGTCCTCAGGTTATTTTTCTGCCTCGTTCAGACAGATTTGTGGACATTCTTCTGGCCAGACTAGGAATATTTGATATCAAGAACTTGTTCTCACTGTGTTGTTGTTTGACTGGGAAATAGGAATGAACAGAAATCCTGTAGCATCCCATATCTTCTATTGCAGGTGCTTCTATAGGCCTCACAGCTCTAATTCTTTAGAAGACAATACTGACATAAGCACTGCTGTTAAAAGGTTGTTTTGGGGTAGACCATCTTCTGTTGACTGCTCTTCCTGATGGCCATAATGAATTCTGCCAATGCAGAGTTGCACAGCATAGCAGCATCCATCAGAGCACAGTCATCTGTCTTCAAGGTGCTACCTTCTGAAGAAGGTTCCTTTCTTCCTACAATGAAACCCAGGACTTCCCTTGCTATCAAATTCTGAGTGGATGGCTTCTGGAGACTGCCTCTCCTGAAGATATCTACCCCAAACAGAATTCAAGATGGCTACTTCCCTTCAGTTTTAACAGAGCAGAGTAGAATAGAGTACAGTAAAGTAGAGTATAGCAGAATCAAATCAAATCAGAGCAGAACAGTTCAGCTGAAAGAGATCTTCAAAAATCATCTAGTCCAGCTGTCCACCCACTTCAGGGCTAGGCAAAAATTAAAGTGTGTTATTGAGAGCATTATCCAAATGTCTCTTGAACGCTGACAGGCATGGGACATCAGCCACCCCTCCAGGAAGTCTATTTCAGTGTTTGTTCACCCTCAAAGTAAATAAACTGCTCCTAAAATTTTCCTGAAATTTTGCATCTCCAAGTTTCCTCTAGTTCATCTCAGGTTTCACCTACAAGTTTCATCTAGTAAGGGAGCCCATCACTGGAGGACCACGGAGAGATGTGAAAATCTGTTATTTGAGGAAGAGGTGTGCAGAGAATCACGAAAGATTCTTGTGGGATTCTCATGGAGGTCTTGGGAGCAGCAGTTCTCTTGCCTTTCCACCAAAGAGCGGGAAGTAAGTGAACACAACAGCTTTCCAGATATGGGTTAATCCCGAGTAAAGGAATTACTTCCAAACCAGCAGGCAGAAGAAGTGTTCAGAAAAGATTCCTTGGGTAGGAGAAGGCCATTGTCCAACATTAATCCTAGGCCAAACAGTAGAGCACGTTGCTGTATTAGTGGCAGGTCAGCTAGAGGATAACGAGGACAGCTTGGACAGCCTGCATACATGGCAGATGAATTAAAATCCAATAGACTTCAGAAAGGTATCACCTTCAAACGTGGCTTTTCTTGATGCCATTTTTCAGGGATTAATACTGGATCTATAAGCCATTTCTATAAGTAAAACAGATCTGATGGCTCTTGTGGGGAGATGCTGCCAGTGGCACAAAGGGTAATGAAGCAGTAAATGCTGAAGACGAATTCATCACCATTGAACAGTCTGGGTCACTTGGCAAGCAGAGTCGATTTAAACAAAATAAGTAAGAATACAGCCTGGTGCAAAGTTACACATCAAAGGAGAAGAAATTAAGATTGTTCTTATGGAAAGAGGCGGTGAATCATGCAGGGTTTTTCTGGGTTTAGTAAAAAGAAACTGCGTGAGCAGCTCCTGACGTGAGAGGGGCTGTAGAAGAAACAGCTTCGATCTTCGATGCCTGTATCAAGGGGTAAGAGATGCATTTATTTCTCCCTACGTACAGCAGCAACAAGATGTATTAGACTAGCTGGCTACTAATGTCAGTGCTGAAGTATAAGAAAGGGAATGTGAAAGTATTGCAGAAACGGTGTTTCTGTGCCTAGGCTGACAGCTGGTTAACTTTTCAGGAGAGTTGAGGGGTTGGAGTATACAGCTGAATGTGATATTTTCTCCCAGTGAAGGTGCTAAGGACACTGTAGTCTGGTGTAGAAAGGTATCAAAAGAGCCTGCTGTGAAATGCCGAAACCACAGAGTGATAAATTATAAGCAACGCTCCCTCTTTCCTTTTTATTTTTTTTCAGAGATAGTGGCTTAAACAAATGGTGACTGGGTTCCATGAGAGCAAAAAGAGCATGTGATATCAGAGAGATCAGTTGATTTAGCAGAGGGTTGTTAGAGTTAGGGTATGGTTAGAATGTGGTTGGACGTGGTGATCTTTAAGGTCTTTTCCAACCTGAGCAATTCTATGATTCTATGATCGTAACATTATTGAATAATTCTGGTTGGAAGGGACCTCAGGAGACCTGAACTGTCTGAAGCTGTGATTTACATGGACAGAGGAGGAATGGTACTCTGGAGAAGTTTTGTTCTGTAGGCACAGTGTCTGCAGCTGTGATGCTGACCATCACTGTGAGATACAAGACAGTTGTCCAGGACTGAGAGTTCAATGCAAGGCAATCCAGTCCAGTTCCTCTGGTTTTCCTTAGTTTACAGACACAACAGCGTTTCTTCTCTTTCCCCTTTCCCTGAGATATCCTCAAATGCTTCTTGTGTGTGTTTCTGTTGGAGCAGTACTGATTCACTGCGATGGGCACACGCAGTGTGGCTGCCTCAAACCCTCTCACTCAGCATTCGCTCACTCTTTGGACTAATGGGTGTTCCCATTTCCTTCTTTCATCCGCCTCACAGCCTCCAAAAAAAATTGCCCAGCTCTCTGATAAAACCCACTGAATGTAAGATCTGTGGCAAATCCCAGGATGGAATTCCCGAGATGAAAGGCCCAATGATTGTCACCGTTGCCTTTGTGGAAGGCCTGAGTTTGATTCAGGCTGAAATGATTTGGATCAAATTAGCGTAATCTTAACCTGTTCACAGAAAACTTGAGTATATTCAAAGACAGTCTGGATGGGACGTGATGTCTAAACCTTGTCACAGTCAGTGGGGACCCCCTTGCCCGTACAGGAGCCAATGAACATCTTGAAAGTGTTGAGCCTCTACTCTTGCCTCCTGTATTTCAGGGGCAGAAGGTGTCATCTGGATCTGATACCAACTGGAGGACATCCTGGTGGTCCAGCCCCATAGCCCTGTATATATCCCACTGTCTTCAGGGCACGTTTGAGCAGGGATCAATGCCTTCATTTTCTCTGAAAGGGAGTTGGTTCACGTCTTTCAAAGCCACTTGAAGATCTGAACCAGCACCTGGAGGCAAGCATGTTTTTTTGTGTCAAAAAATGATTTGTCTGTGAGCAAAAAAGCTCAGGTAGACACATGAACCTTGACCACATGTAGACATAAAGTAGACATGAAAAGGGGGAATTCTCCACAAGGAAAAGACCATAGAAAAAGATTATTGTAGCCAAGGGGTCAAGGGAACCAGAAGATAAAGTCATTTCCTCACCTCTGCAAGGTTAGCACTCTCATTTCATTCCTCTTCTGCCTTTTCTCTTCCAGTCTGGCATCTCTGAGCTAATGCTGTTTCTCACTCCATGGCACCTGGCACAAAGCAGCCTATTTTGAATAGTTTCTCATGCTGGGGCTACCACAATAATGTTTTCTTGACAGAAGAGCTACAGCAGGGAAAGATGGAGATCCAAAATCTTTTTAAAGGCGTCAGGATGCCCAATTCCCACAGAGTTCCTGGGGACTGGGGCTATTTTTCGGGGAGTTTGAGGGAATTTGTTGGAAAGGATAAAAAAGAGACTTTTGAGGGAATGCATTTCACCTGAGCAGAACTAAACTCTGCCAAATGTTGTACAAATGGACCCTGTGCTGGATCCTGTGTATCTGGTGGAAGTTCTGGCAGCTAGGGGCACCATGCTGCCCACTCCGCTCTCACCCAACGTCCCATTGGTGAGACCATTGTTCTCCTGACAAAGGAGCTGGGGACCACAATGCTGTTGTGATAACATTCAGGAAGTGCAGTTTTGTCCCATCATCTCACTTTTGCAGTAGTTTATCAAACTGGCAACGGTTACACACTGTGACAGCAGGACAGCCCATAAAAGTGATTGAAAATTAACAAGCTTTGGAGTTTTCCTAAAATTAGAAATCATTCTTGGGAAGGCAAACTTGACCCGAATACTTTGTTGTAAGCCAGAAAACACAGGAGTGCAGTCCTTTATATTATGGGAGAAACTCCCTAAAACTTTACCATCGCCTTCAGCCCCACAATACCTCCATTGATCGCCTCAAAGCGAACAGCAGACAGTGATTTTTGCTTTTTGTAGTTACACAGGACTTGGCAAGCTCAGAATAGGTTCAGTATCACCTTGCAAGACCCTTTTTCCTGCATTCTTTATGTGAAGGAACCAGTGTGTCAAGGGAATGGGGAAGCCTATTGACCCTCCTCTCATTCCTCTCTTCTATATCTATTTCCACCCACCTTCACTCAAAATATGGAGAGCAGAGCAGTTTAATTATGGTATTGAGTCAAGAAATTGAAACAGGTACCTACCTCCAAAATGATGAAAACTATGCTTCAAGTTACCTGGTATAGAGGGAGGTGTCCCTGCCTATAGATGGGGGGTTGGAACTAGATGATCTTAAAGGTCCCTTCCAACCCAAACCATTCTATGATTCTATGATTCTAAGATGTCTTTTTCAGCTTATTTTCTTGCCTCAGAAGTATTGTTTTAGGTTGACTTGGCGTTGAGACACAAGCAGTGTTTGGGATTTGAGTTCCAATGGGTCAAAACATACCTGCAGTGAGTTTTGTGTGTGCAGAAACCAGCGTGTGCTCATCGTGGACCTGGGGCAGGATCCGTGGCCAGTGAGGTGTGGGTGTTTTTGGGGCGGATCTCTATCCTTATGGGAGCAATTTGGGGCAGCCTAAACCTAGTAGCAAAGGGATGGAAGCCATTGACAGTCCTGTGGGATTTGTTCTGCTCTTGCAGAGGTCTCCTGCTCTCTCTCTCACATTCTCCAGTTCCTGCTGCATAGAAAAAGAGACAGTGACTGCTCAGAGTGCCCAGAAAGACAGAAAAACTCAGTACTGGTTATCAAAGCCATGTGTTTGTGCTGAATTCCCATGTCCAGCCCTGCTTGTGTAACAGGCCCTTGTCTCTGCCAACTGGTTCTCATATCCCGCCGGGAAAGCACTTATCAGAGCCTGATACCAAAGTCTCAGGAGGGAAGAAAAATCTCTGAGCAGTTTGCTTTTTCTTCCAGAAACCCAAAGCTCAAAAAGCAAAGTAAACTCCTTTCTTGATGCTTGCGTGCTTGTGTCGTGTGTTTTAAATCACAGAATCATAGAGTTTGAGTTGGAAGGGATCCCTAAAGGTCATCTGTCCAACTCCCCAGCAGTGAACAGGGACACCCACAGCTCCATCAGGTGCTCAGAGCCCCATCCAGCCTGACCTTGAGTGTCTCCAGGTTTGGGGGCAACCTGTTCAATGCCATGGGTCTGCCCGCAGACAGCTCTTGCTATGGACCATCACTGTAGTGAGGGAGAAGGGAGATAGGATGGATGTTTTAACCAAAGGCAAGTTGTCCAGAGACTGCTGTGGGTGTTGGGTCAGCTCTGATTGCTTCATGAAGAGAAAAGGAGCTGGTGGTAGTCCTGATAGGCATCAAGTTGAGCATGAGCCAGCGACGTACTGTTGCCATTTAAGAAGGCTAACGTTGTCCTAGACTGCATTAGGCCAGATATCACCAGGTATCACCTTCACCAGAGAGGGGATTCTTCCCCTTCACTCAGCACTGGTGAGGCCACGCTTGGAGTGCTGGGTCCAGTTTTGGGCCTCCAGTGAATGAGAGGCCTGGGCACACTGGGGAGAGCCTAACACAGAGCCACCAGAATGCTGAAGGACCTCCAGGGTTGAGTACAGTCAGTGGTGGTGTTTGGGTTTTGCAAACCAGGAGAAGCACTAGTCTCTTTGTGCATCATGTAAATATAACTGTAGTGTCATGATTGTGTGATAACTATAGTATCATACTGTGACAAGTATAATGCCACACGATAACCACCTGGAGCATCCTGTCTGTCGTCTCAGCCTCTTGTCCATATTAGCCATGTCAGAAGAGGAAGCAAGGCACAAGCCAGCAAGCAAGCTGTGCTCCAGCACTGATGATGGTGAGGGATGAGGACAATGCAGCTTTGTGCTCAGTTCATCACTTGCATTTCTGGTGCCCAGCAATCCAATTCAGGGGTGCCACCACCCCACATCTCACATCAGCATCAAGTCGGATGTGGCTGAGGCAGATAAAGGGCCTGGGATGGACTTTTGGGGCCAACATTGCCAAAAACAAAGCACCTCAAGGCCCAGCATGAAAAATCCCTTTAGCTGCCCTGGCTTCTGGATCAGACCCAGACTAAACAGTTGGATGGAGACTCGCTGCATGGCTCTTTGGAGCCCCGGTGATATCACCCAGAGCCTTGCTTTTGTAGGCCGTGTTCCCTGTCGCCCTTCTGTTTTGCTGCTCTGGTCCCTCTGTGAGGGGTGTGCTGTGGTGGGGGAGAAGAAATTTAGGCTAGGAATAACAGAGAGAAATACAGAGCAGGACTGAATAGCAGGAAATACTTCCAGATAACGAAAGCAGGGACACTGTGGAGGCCTTGCACGTGAACCATCTGCAGCCAGCCCCAGGGCAGGAGCTCACTCCTCTGAACCCCTCATTTCCTGCACCTTTCTGCTTGCAAAGGCACCTTCTGCAAAAGGAATTACTAAAAAAGGTTCCTTTCCTCAAGAAGAGCTAAAATATGTTCATGCTGCCCTTCTGCACATGAAATTGGTGTTATGGAGGATGAACATACGACAGGGTGGTGCACAGGCACTGCTCATCAGGTTTTCATACAGCGAGTTCAGTATGTATCAATTCCTCCCTGGGAACTGGGTCTAGCTGTGGAAAAGTCATTTAGATTTGGAGATAATTCAGGTTGGAAGGGAGCTCGGAGTTCTCTGGCCCAAGCTCTCACTCAAAGCAGGGCCAGCTTTGATGTTAAGGCCAAGTCTGGAGGTAAATCATGTTCTCCTGGCCTTGTCCTGGCAGGTTTTGAATATCTTCAAGGATGGACATTCCCCACATCTTGTTTTCTTTTTGTATTACTACTCATTTTGAAGCCTTTTCTGTCCATCTCATAGAAACTTTCCATTGACCCTTGTGCTGCCCCTGTGCATCTCCCAGCACAGTTTGTCTCCATCTTCTCTGGCAGGAGCACTGCCAGCCCACCCTGGGGTTTCCCTCGTGTCCCTCATTCTCAGACGGTCACAGCTTGTCTGATAGTGTAAGTACAACCTCGCTATTTGATATTTTGTTTTTCCACCTCATTCTAAATGAGACACTCCAGCATCCCAGCAGAAACGCAATCAGTGCCCTCACGTCACCCAGGGAAATCTTTATTTTCCTAAGATCGACAGCACAGCATTGAACTATTGAAATCTTTCCAACCAGAGAACTCCCCTAAAATAAATACCAAGGGAAATGTTTTCCACACTGTGTCACTGTGTTTTTTTTTGCCCTCCGCGTTCACCGAGCACAGCAGCAGGGAGCAAACATGGATGCAATGGTTCTGCAGCTCCCACTGGCATCTCTTTGGGTAAAAGCCATCCCAAGCCGTCTTTTGCCCAGGAGCAAGAATGTCTATTGGCAGGAGCTGGCTTTGAAGCCTGTGTATTTTTGAATGATCTTTCAAATAGGTTCTAGTCTTGTAAAACCTCCTTAAGACCTCCAACCAGCCATAAGTGATGCTTGGTGCAGGAAGGCTTGTGTTGGCCGAGCCGCCTTGGGGTAGATTTTGCATGTAACAATTTGGTGTGTGCTCCAAAGGCTAATTATGCCTTCAACGATGGGAGAAACCTCCAGGAGAGAAGGTTTGACAGCCGGAGATACACACCAGGCTGGTTTTTATATTGCTATTAATTCCCTGGTTCCCCAGTGAGCTGAGGAGGAGCCGCCGTGCACCCTGTCAAGGCTCACTGTGCCCCGCAGGCTCGCGCTGCTGCAGCTCGGTGTTATTAACGCTGTCAATCAAGCCTCCCCCAAAGTGATGCTGCTAACGAACTCGCCGTGAACTCTGCCGCGGCAGACGCATGATTAGCAGGGATCAGCACGGCGGGGCAGCCCGTCTCATGGGCGTGCAGCTGAGAGAAGGCTCTAGGAAGCAGCAGCGCTCAACCGAGGTCTTCTCCATCCCTTTGAACGGAGTGAGGAGGCAGTGCTCAGAGAGCAGTGATGTGTGTGTTTGGAAGGGGTCTCAGAGCTCTCTCACTTGGAGACATAGGATTGGGTGGCCATGGTAGGGCCCCAAAGTGCTTGGTAAGCTGTACAGTTACCTGAGCAGACTTGTGAGTTTTCCTTACTCCTTGCTCTTTCTTGTGAATCTGTCTTCTTCCAAGAAGTATTTATTTCCTTTGAGTTAGCACTAGCATAGGGAAGGGAGACGTTTTCTTGCATGAATAATCAAACCAGCATCCTTCTGTCCATCAGATGAGATAACAAGCCTGCGGGGACACAGACGAAGACAACATTATAATACAGGTCACCAGCAGGTTATTCTACAATCCTCCTGTTCTGAGCATCACTGCATGGTGCAGATAGCACAGCTGCAGTAGGCAACTGTGTCCCTTCTACAGGGACAGGTGTCTGGGAAAAGCTCAGCCCCAATTACAATTGGTGCTGTTGTTGTGGTACGTAACAAAAACAAGACCACCTCCGAGCCAGCCAAAACATCTGAAATGATGCAAAAGACACTGGAGAGTGGCACATCATGTGCTCCTGTGACACCTCCACCTCTATCCCCATTTCCTAGCAGTGATCCTGCCAGGATGCTGGAAGTGGTGGCACCGTGGGCTTCCAATGCACTCTGAAGCATCCCCACTAGCAGCTGGTGGCCATGGGGGCAATGGCAGGAGCCGTTCTGTGCCCAAGACTCTTCTAGCTCATAGTGAATCTGGGATACCAGGATGTGTTTGCCCTTCTGCTGGGTTTGCTGCATCTAATCGTTCGGTCCCTGATTTTATCCTGGTGTGAAACATTTTCCCAACATCACGGCTTGGTCTCTTATCCCACATGCCAGCTTGGATTAAACACTGTGATTTGTGTCAGATTACATTTTGGAAGACTTATTTCACACCTGCCGTGTGCTGTGCTGCTGCGGGCAAATGTGGAAGCAGGGGGAGAAAGAGTAGGGTAG
>JACDJE010000169.1:2104252-2180505 GCA_016647715.1 Pavo muticus
GGGTTTTATTTTTAATAAAAATACTTAAAAAGAAGTACTTGCCAAGCGTCAAAATATCTGTCAGTGATGTTAAGGCCAGCTGCAGTTTAAATGGGAAGCAATCTGTCGCGGGCAAAGGACCACACAGCTGAAGACGTATGCCACACAGGTACCATTTTACAGCTGTGGAACTGTTGGCCTTTATCCATCATAAAAGTGCTAAATAAACACAACCTTTGCCTCACACCACGTGAGGCACAAGCTGGCAGCAGCAGGGACGTCAGAACAGCCAGGAGAAAGAGAAATAAGGAGAGGAAACAAATTTGGGTGGAGGAGAAGATGTGTGTTGGCCATCATGGCCAACCCATCCCCATCCCATGTTTTCCCATCATGGTAGGAGAAGAAAGGGACCTCCCTGGAAACATGATTGGAGCATGGAGGTTCATATAGACTTGTATTCTCCTCCAGTTTGGCATGTGCTGTGATTTAGCCAGGCTGGAGCAGTTCTTTTGCAATCAGCTTATATTAGGGTGTCACCAATACCACCAGCCTGCATGTGTTATGCCATCTTCTCTGCCAAATATTGACCATGTGGGACTTTCCATGACTACCAGACAGAAGACAGAGAGCTAGAGAAGTTGTGGGTCTTGTAACAGAGACAAAAAGGGAAGCTGTGGTAGCATCACTGTCATCTCTTGCAGCACATCCTCCTCTTTTCTCCCTGAAAGTCTAGAATCTAGTTACTGTACTTTGTGTCTTTTTCAGTGCAACTTCTCAGCCTTGAAGGGATGTCTCAAGGCTTGACTCCAAATGGTTGAAAAGCAATAAAGCCAAGGAGCAAGAATTAGTGATGGATGTGTCTTCATTCAAATAGTGGCTCATGTGATTGCACAACTTCATCTTTTTCCAGACACCCTTGCTAATGGCTGCCCGTTTCTTAGTTCTGTAGGGTGGCTGCAAAGAAATGGTTTTATGTTAATAGAAAGAAGGTGATGGGATGTTTAAGAGCTAGAAAAAATGATCCTAAGATTGATTCCCAATGATTTGGGTAATCCATTTTGAGGAGATGGAATAGCAAATTATTGCTGCTGCCTGGGGAAGATGGTTTTGTGTTTGTTTTTCCCTCCCTAATGGGCACATCTCTGTCATGAGTGTATTCTTTTTGTCTAGGAGCAACCATCTCATAGAGAAGTAGATGAACATCTCCTGGACAAAACCAAAATCTTCCAGCCCCGTCAGTCCTTTTGCTAAGCAGTTTGCTACTCTGCTGCATTTGGAAGCCTGCACAGAAGATGCTTTCCTGGCACCAGGAGCCAGTTTGAGAATCAGTGCAAAACTAATTAGCTTACAGATCTTAAAGACACAAACAAAAGCAATCTGGAAGCCTTTGAGAAGTGTGATCCAAACAGTCACAAGGGTTTCTTTCCCTTATTTCAGCCACCAAAGTCTCCAAAACTGTGGGAGCCTGATGCAACTGGACGTCTAAGATCTAGCTCATGCCCTGTCACCTGTAAGTGAAAACTTATGGGACTGTCATCACCTCCTAGGGATCATCATGGAGGTCCTCACACAGTGCTCACCTTACTGCCTCTCCGGGGTTATTAAAGATGTGGCAGTTGGTTCTTCCTTCATAGGGACATCAAGTGCTTTTTCATGCCCCGACCTCTGATAATCACATGAACCCAAAACCTGGTGATTAAAAAAAGATATAAAATAGAATAAATCTCACAAACAAACATCCAGAGTCGGGGCAGGGTGGTGGGGATGGAATCCTTTTGTGCAAATAGAGAGCATGGGCAATACCCTGCCTCACCCTGCTCATCCACGTGGGCCATATCCAGCCCGTGTTGTTCAGTTGCTTTTGTTTCTGGTGAGTCAGATGAGCTAAACGTTTTTGTTGAGCTTGTGTTGGTGCCCTCTGGTATTTAATAGACAAATCTGATGTTTTATTCAACAAGAAATCCCATCAAGCAATGCTGGGAAGCACTTGCCTCTCTCCATTGACTTAGAATCATGGAATCATAGAATGGTTTGAGTTGGAAGGGACCTTTAAAGGCATCTGGTCCAGCTCCCCTGTGATGAACAGGGACACCCACAGCTCCATCAGGTGCTCAGAGCCTGGTGACCATGAATGTCTCCAGGGACGGGGCACCCACCACTTCTCTGGTCAATATGCACCAGTGCCTCACCACTCTTATCACAGAAAAAAGCGTCTTTGTTCAAACCCCAGCACTGGCACTGATAATTGGCATTTGTTTTCCAAGGCTGCTACCCATAGAAATCAACAATAACCTTCTCCTTGCTAAGGAACTTCCTTTGTACCCAGGAGCAGAAGATGTTGAAAAACAAATGAAGCTTGGATTGCCCCCTGGCATTATTCCTGATATTTAAAAAGCCAAACCAGTTTCCCATTGGTTTCATTAGCCTTTCTATCCTGGCATTTAAACAGAGATGGAATTGGCATGCTCAGTATCTGCAGATGCTCCCTACGATGCTCTCAGGGGTTTCTCTGAAGGGCAGGATGCCCAGAGCTCTGTGTCCAAAGCTCCAGGACTCCTCTGAGCTGCTGAAAGGCATTTTGATATTGCAATTGCAGATTATCATCCAGGAGTGAAGGATATTTGGGTCCTGAGAGTGAGGCTGAGCAAGGTCACTGTAAGCCTCTGGACTAATGCTTCTTGAAGTCATTTGTATCTTAAGCCATAATGATATTTCAGTGCTTAATTCTCTCAGATAACCAGTGAGATTGGGTACCGAAGTTCTGGGTCTGTACACTGCTTATATGGATGCCTCGAGCAGTGTCCCAGAGCATCCCAGGGTGGGGAGGTGACACATCCATCTGTGTCACTCCATCCATGGCAGTGGTTTCCTGGCCCTCATGACCTGAGCAATGGGTTTGACATCCCCTCTCTTCTTGGTTTCAGGCATGGAAGAAGCGCTGGTTCGTCCTGCGCAGCGGTCGGATGAGCGGCGACCCCGACGTCCTGGAGTACTACAAAAATGACCACTCCAAGAAACCCTTGCGTGTCATCAACCTCAATTTCTGCGAGCAAGTGGACGCGGGACTGACCTTCAACAAGAAGGAGCTGCAAGACAGCTACATCTTCGACATCAAGACCAGTGACAGGACCTTCTACCTGGTGGCCGAGACTGAGGACGACATGAACAAGTGGGTTCGCAGCATCTGCCAGATCTGTGGCTTCAACCAGTCCGAGGAGAACACAGGTACTGTGAGAGCCAGGTCCTCACCCAAGGCATGCCCCGTCCCATTCTCTCAGCAGGACCCGAATCCTCTTTCAGTCAGACCTATGGGAGGAAGGTGCTGCCCTGTGTAATCTGGAGGGGTCTGGAGTAATCTCTGCATGACTCCACATATATTTCCCACTTTTGATATCCAAAACAGAGCAAGTTTTGACCCTGCAAGCTACCTAATTCACTTTTTCCCTATGACTGTAGCCCTCTGAGCCTCTTCTGAGAAGTTGATGGGGTTTGGGATAGCTTTTAGCTGCAGCCTTTGTCCCCATCCATCACCACATTCCCCTTGAAAGTCATGGGAATCAGCAGTGAAAATTCCCTTTGTTCAGCAGTTTCAGTACCTCAGTGGAGAGCTTTAATGGGACTGCAGGACCATATCTCTCCTCCTGCTTTGGCTGTCCCTACCACCAACATTGTACTGTGTGATGGATGTGCATGTCCTCCCTGTCTCCATCCCTATTTCCTCCTGAGAAAGGCTTGGGTGGGATGAGGTAGATATGGGGTAGTCTCCTGGAGCACCAGGACCTATTCCACTCATCATTTTCCACCATCCAAACCCAGCTGTGCTTTGGCAAGCTGCTGCAATCAGTGCCATTGAGCCACCTCCACATCCCAGCATGGCCTGGGGACTTTCACACCCACCTCACCAAGGCTGGCCCTCAAAATAATGCCACCAGCTTCCAGCCCTCCAGGGGCTCCACAGTTTGCTCAGAGGCAGTGGGAGGGGTCACATCCAGCACGAAGTGGTGCTGAGTGCCTGGGGTGCAGCATTGTAGTCTTAATGTTCCTGCTATCAGCTGTGGGCATCTTATCTCCACTGTGGTTTTATCTCATCAGGGCCTTTATCTCATCCATGCCTTCACCTCCCTGCGGCTTTCCCTGAGGACCAACCATAGGTTGGAAGAGCTCAGCTGGGGCTGTAAAACCAGCTCAGCATGTGCTGCCAAAGAATGTGGCTGCAAGATGCTGTCAGTGGTATGCTGAGTCCTTTCAAACCTCCTTCTGGCACACACAATAAGCCCTCTCTGTGTGCATTAGTGTTCTATCTCATCCCCAAAGGATCTTCAAAAATCAGCCTCGGAAAGCACCTAACCGAAGGGGACTTGGGCTCCACGCTCTGCGTTTATGTAGCAAGCTCCCCTTAGCAACGTCCAGCTTGAGTCTGTTTTGGTCCAGTGCAGAGCAGCTGCAATCTGCGTGAGCTGAAACACTGCCAAGATCTCGTCAGGCAGGACAGCAAACAAAGCATCACAACAGCACGCGTGCAATCTTCCCTGACTGACGCATTAAACGGGACGTCACCTTGGCAATGGGTGTACAAGTGGCAGAAAGGATCCTCAATAACACCACGAGCGTAATCTGGCAGGGAAAGGTCAGGCTAAATAAATGGCATCCCGTTGCGATGTCAGCAACGCGGCCCATTGAGAGCTGTTGGGTTGCAGGATTTTCCATTTTCATCGAATAGCAGAATCTGATGGGTTGGGAGGGACCTTCAGAAAGGCCATCTGGTCCAACTCCCCTGCAGTGCACACACCCACAGCTCCATCAGAGCCCATCCAGCCTGACCGTGGGTGTCCCCAAGGATGGGGCACCACCACCTCTCTGGGCAGCCTGTGCCAGTGCTTCCCTACCCTTATGGTAAAAGATGTCTTCCTTACATCCAATCTGAATCTCCTCTCTTTTAGTTTGAGTTTTGCGTGCATGCAGCTGGGGGAACTTGTTTTCTTCCCATTTAGTAAAACGAGCTTCCATGTGGGGATAGCAGGATCGATAGTGGGCTTCGCTGAAATATAAACCTGAGCATCAAAAGGAAAAACAATCTCGTGCCTTCAAGTGCATCTGTCCCAAAGGGAACATAGGATTTTTCAGGCTGCAGAGATGCAAGCATCTTCCCCCACAGGACCACTGAGTGACATCAGCAAATGAGAAACAAAACTCCTTATTTGTAACTAAATCACAGCTTGTTAGTGCTGGAGGGAAAGTACCCACTTGAAACAGTACCCGGCTGCCAAAGAGTGATTTTCTGAGTCAGCTGTGAAAAAGCCTGCGACAGGAATGCAGCAGATGTGGCCAGATGCTGTGGAAAGAGGGAGCATGAATTATGCAGGGCTGGTGCTTTGCTTTGGTGCTCGCAGCAATGGTGACCTCTGCAAGGCGCCTTTCGTTCACCGTCCCTGCTAAGCAATGTGAAAACACCATTTCTGTGGTGGTCACAGGATGGCTGAGGCTGGAGGCACCTCAGGGTCCTTCCAGGCTAGCCCTGCCTCAGAGCAGGGTGCCCAGCACCACGTCCAGGGCTTCTGGAGCTCACCCAGCAGCAGCCCCCACCCCCTCTCTGCTCACTGTGCACAGCAGTGCGGCCTGGTCCTGAGGGACCTCCTGGGCTCCAGGCTGTGCCCGTGGCCTCTGAGCCACACTGATCACCTCATTGCAGCACGGTGTTAAAAGTCAGTAACTGGATGCACGAAAAGCAGCAGGAAAAGCTAAACATCATAGGCAGTAGTAGCTCTGCGCTAATTGTAGCAATTAATTACCTCCACCCACTTCTCCCAGCAGTCAGGCAGTGTGGTATAATGAGATCAGAAACCAGCGGTGAGGCTCCCGTGCACATCCTTCTGCTTTTTCTCATTCCTGGGGATGCGGGTTGCTCACTGCATTATCCAACCCCACGGCCTTGATCTGGCCCCAAAGCCAGGTGGCTCCTGGCTGGGTGCATAGAATGGTTTGAGTTGGAAGGGATCTTTAAAGGCCATCTGGTCCAACTCACCTGCAAAGAACAGGGACACCCACAGCTCCATCAGTGCTCAGAGCCCATCCAGCCTGACCTTGGGTGTGTGCAGGGATGGGGCACCACCACCTCTCTGGGCAATCTGTGCCAGTGCCTCCCACTCTTAGTGTAAAAAACTTCTTCCTTATATCCAGTCTAAATTTCCCCTCTTTTTGTATGAAACCATTTCCCCTTCCTTGTCCTATCACAACAGACCCTGCTAAAGAGTCTGTCCCCTTCTTTCTTACAGCCCCCATTCAGATACTGAAAGGCTCTTATCAGGTCTCTTCCCAGCCAGGAGAGCACTCCATCACCAGCAAAGTTGTTTGCTTGGAGGGACACCCCATGCCACAGGGTACCTCCATTGCTTTTTAGCACAGCCAGTGAGCAAATGAAACCTGAAAGAGGCTACAGGCAGCAAGGCTGGATGCATATTGCCTTGCAAGGATTGCAAGAAAAAAAGGCAAAACACCTTTGCAAGGAGAAAGAAAAATAGTCCAAAGAGCCCTTTGTTGCTTCTTTCTGCTGGCAGCTCAACAGGAGATGGTAAATTTTCTCTTGCTTGGTATTCACATTAGTCGGTCGTGTCCTGTCTAGACTAGGAGGCTCTGAGGATTAAGGCACGGATGGAGTTTAGCGCGGTGCTGCTGTCAGTGACCGCCAGCTGTGCTCCACATCTGGCTCATCAAAAGGAGCTCGTTGCAGCCTCGAGGACTTACACGGCCGCCCTGGCATCACCGGTGAGCACTCCATGACCCAGCCTGGAAATAGCAGTGTAGCAGTGAGATTGTGTTTACGAGAAGAGGGGAAATTAAATTAGATCTGAGGTGTTTACCCAGACGAAGCGCAGCTCTTTGTTTCTGCTAACACCTATTTACTTAAGTAGCTAATTACTGCTTTGAACAAGAGGAGCCTTGCAAGGAGGGACATGGGTGCAACAGCTCTGCCTTTAATCCAAACCATGATGCTTCCTCCATCTGGGACAAAAGGCAAAAAGTCACTGAGGTTTTGCTTGCTTTTATCAAGCTTTAATCCATTCTGGGTGGGAATGTGGCTAGTTATGTCCCCTCAGTGGATTGCAGTGTGTATGTACTTAACACACCCAAGGTGCAGCACAGAGGGAGGCATCAGCTTTGCTCTGTTGACCCTCGTATGGGGGAATATTTCTCGTTATCACACAGCTGTTGGGTTCCCAGGGCCCCTCTGCTGGGTGCTGTGCCCGGAGCCCGACTCCCTGGCCACGGCGCTGAGTTTCCAACCATCTGCATTTTCCCTGCCCTAGTGGGCAGGCAGCCAGCTCTGTGCTGCGAACTGTATTTTCTCATACGCTTTGCCTGTCGGGGGAAGAAAGGAGAAAAATATATATCTATTATAACAATCCTGCTAAACGTGTCTCATGTGCCTTTAACCCCTTCTGGAGCCGATGCTTCAGCCAAAACCCTGACGTCTCCTATTTCTGATAGGACTGAGTGGTGCAGCTACGTGTGTAATTTAATTTCTCATGGACCAGTGAGTACATCCTTGCAGGGGACCCGTGCCCAGGTTACTTATTTCAGATGGGTCAGTACCTTCCTGTTTCTGCCCCCATCCATCTCTCTGCTCCTCTTCTTCTGCCATAGGATGCAAGCTCTCTCTCTGGGCTTTGACTCATGGGCACCGAGCAAACCCTTGGTGGGTTTTCATGTTTTATGAAAACCAATTTGCTGCCTGTATGCTAGAGGTTTTTCCCCACAATGGAGGGAGGGAAGGCAGAATGTGCCTCTGCTTCAGTCAGCTTTGCACAGTCGGTGTCTCAGCTCAACCATGATGTCTCACTCCAATGCTCAAGGCTTCCCAAGTGCTCATACTACGGCTTTGCCCTAATGAACAGCAACCCGATCTCAGCCAGGCCTTTCGGGCCACAGTGAAAAATCAAAGAGAAGGAGCAGTGATGCATTAGTGGATGAGTAAACGTCGCTGCTCTGAGCTGAAGGCTGAGGGTGAGCGGAGCGTGGGAAAGGGCCGGCGCTGGCTCCTGCCCATGGGCTGTGCTTGGCAGCAGTGGCCTCTCCCACCCAGCCCGGGCACACATGTCCCCAGCCAAAAGAGAGTCATCAAGTGCTTTTTTTTTTTTTTTAATATCATCTGGGACTTCGTTTCTTTTCTTTCTTCTTTATGAATTCAATGAGGCGCTCTCAGGGTCTGGCTCCCTCCTTGCTCCATCTCTGAAGCACGGCACTGATGTGTTGCATCCTGGCTGGGATCAATCCTCGGCGCTCCCCAGGCTTTTACCATCTCACAAAACGCCAGCCAGGGCCCAGCATTAATGTTTAATGGGGAGCTGAGTGTCTCTGCCTGCAGAAGCTGCAGGGCTGATGGTTTCCCAGCTGGGAAGAGGGGACTCTCCTTCCTCTTTTAACTCAGCTTACTCCCAACCCTGCATGCATGGACTGCTTGCAGTCTGTGCTGCTCAGCCCATGTGCTGATCTTGCTCCCTTCTCTCTTCTCCCTCCAGTATGCCTTGGTCCCAATATCAAGCCAGCAACGCCTCTCGCTCTTCTGATCCCTTGCAGCCAGGTTTATGTGAGTGTTTGTTGAGGTGAAGGGTTAAAACACCACACAAAGGTACCCCCCAAAATTCTGTCCAGCACACAGGAGCTGCCCGAAAGCTCAGCAAAGAGGCTGCAGAAAGGACCAGAGAGAAAACACAGATTTGTGTGCCACCCACAACCCATAACTACCGCCAGATCACTGGTGTTCACCATCCTTGCATGGGAGAAAGGTGGGAGCAGGGTACCAGGGAGCCTAAGCAAAGCAACAACCCCAGGGCAGCCCCTACTTTCCACTGTCTCCACCTCTGTTGTGGCCAGGAGGAATGAAACCAGAGGGGAAACACTAATGACCAGGTACTTCCTTGCTATTGTGCCCGGCACACGCCTGCTTCCTTCCCTGCTCGCATCCTAGATGAGCGGTGAGCTGTGCTGGGAAGCATGCTGATGGCTGAGAAATGGGAGCAAGGAGGGAGGTGTGGGCATGTCCTTGTGCCTCCAAAAGCACCCAAGCCCCATGTGCTATATTTTGGGATCTGTCACCCTTGCTGAGTCCTATACCCTCCAACTGGGTTAGGACTTCATGCTTCAGCTCCTATCAACTCAAGTTGATTGGCCATGGATTCATCTTAATAACTAGGTTTGGGTCATAGCTGACCATAATCTCACCTAGAGGCCAGTCTGTCTCCCCGCAGACAGCACAGTGCTCTATGGCAAGAGATGAGCAAGGTTATCCTGGAATCATAGAATCATTAAGGTTGGAAAAGGCCACTAAGATCATCAAGTCCAACCATCAACCCATCAGTGGTTGAGTTGAGCTTGAACCATGGTGGGCATGACGCAGACCTGTCTTAGTTCCTTCCATGTATCCAACCTAACCATGTCTTGTTAACTCACCCAAAGGCCTAATGCACCCTGCCCCATTCAGGATTTGGAGGTGGCCTGCATTAGGACAGCAATATGGAGTTCCTCTTTGAGCCCCTTCCTCTCACCCTATGGATGTCACCCTGCAACAATCCCTCCCTATAAATTCAACCCTTCCTCAGTGTTCCCATCAGTGCTTTCTGCACTCAGCATCATGGAGCTCTTCTTTTTAAAACACAGTAATTCACATCTAGACCCACTGGTTGCACATCTCAGGGGCATTTGGATCAGTCCCACTGTCCCTCTTTAACATGTGTGAAGATTTCCTAACAAAGGAAACCTCTGTGGCTGCAGATTTGCCTCAGGAGAACAAGTGCAGATGTCACATCTCGGCCTGATCAAGGCCCGATCCAGTCTAGGTAGTATGGATAGGGAGACCCAGAGGCTTGAACTCAGTTTGCTCCAGGCTGATGATTGAGCACCACGTGCATGTGAATGCCTCCTTGTATGAGTCCCATCCATCCCTTACTCATCCTGCCTCTTTAAATTTGCTCCAAACTTCCCTGACCCTGGCTTTCCTGAGCTGAAAACAGCAAGTTATTTTAAGATCCAACACTGTTCAGCTTTTATTTCAGTGTAAACAATACCAGAGATGGAGTGGTCTTGGCACAAAGGAGCAGCTTGAGAGCAGTTAAGTGCTTGCTGGCTTTCCCCCCTCCTTTTTCCCTCTTTCCCTTTGGAGATGTGCTAGTTCAGGTGCTAACGAGTCTGCTAAAGAGCAGACAGCCACTGACAACCAAGGGATTTGCTTCCTAGAAGAAAGAAGCAGGGAGAGACCGTTGCTGATCCCTACCAACCCATCGAGGGCTCCACTGGAACCGGTGCTGCTGTCAGTGAGACTGGTGGTTAAAATAGGCCCACTTTTGGGGAGAAGGTGGAAAAAGTCTGAAATGGGGTGAATCATTTGTGCCCTACAAGTGCCTGTTTCTTTCCCGTGACTCTCCAGGAAAGCAGCACTGCTGAGCTCAGGTGGAGACATCACCTTGTGACTCCTAAAATGACGCTGAGATGAATCCGATCCATCTCAGAGCTGCTGCCAAGACCTTTGAGATGTTTGGCTTTTCAGGTTGTTTCATCTGACATCATTTTATTTACACTGAATGAGGATCAGCCCCTACTGTTAGGGTAGATGTGACAGTGGGGGACATGGTTTAGCGGGCATGTTAGTGACGGGTTGGCAGTTGGACTTGATGATCTTTGTGGTCTTTTCCAACATTAATGGTCCTATGATTCTATTCTTCTATACCTTACTCTGCTTGCTGTATCCAGTCCTTTATCATGTTGTGTTACCTGCAGAAACACTGTGGAACCAGAGTCAACACAGCACTGCTATGATGGTCACTGTCCTTAACATCCAGAGCAGACTGTAAGCCTGTGTATGCCAGGAAAAAGACCAAAGCAGGGATACAGAGGACTATGGAAACCAGAAACCAAAAGAAAAATTCTTAAGGTGTCTACATGATTACAAAGCCAAGCTTCTGGCTTCAAGAGTCTGATGCCGTTGAACAAAGATTCATAGAATCATTTGAGTTGGAAGGGACCTCTAAAGGCCATCTGGTCCAACTCCCCTACAATGAACAGGGATGTCTACAGCTCCGTCAGGTGCTCAGAGCCCATCCAGCCTGACCTTGGGTGTCTCCAGGGACAGGGCATCCACCACCTCTCTGTGCAACCTGTGCCAATGCCTCACCACACTTATCATAAAAAACTTCATTATATCTAATCTAAGTTTGAAATCTTTTCCCTTTGTACTATCACAACAAATCCTGCTGTTGTTCCCTTCGTTAGCAGAGCCTGTTGCGATATAATGGTTTCAGACATCTGAGGTTTGCAATGCTGGATCAGTATTTTCTTCAGAATTCGGGATTGGGGAATTTAGGATTTTTTAATTTTATTTTGACTCTGGCCATTTTGGGAGAGATGAGGATGGAAGAATCTAAGAGATCTCTCAGCCTTGTAACTGTAAACCCATAGCACTGCCGTTCCAGGAGAGACCACCAGTAGACTGGTGTCAGTTGAGCCCCCTCTAACCATACCCTACAGTGATGGGAGCAGTCAGAGGAGCACCAAATTTACCCATAAAGAATGCTCCTATCTTTTCTGCAAATAATAAAAACATCAACCTGCAGATTAGAAGATTTACATGTTGCTTTCCAAAAAACCAAATATTCCAGTCCTTCTTGACTGGTTCCCCACAGGTGCCAGCTGCAATGCTACCTGGCTGACCTCTGCAGAAGATGAATATGGAGCTGGAGGTGTGGGGCTACTGGGGAAAATCTTGCCCTTTCCTGGCCAAAGACACACTGAGTTCACTGAGCTCGGGCTGGGATTTAAGTTGGGAGGGGAGGAAGAAATGTGAATTTCAAGAGTTGGGAGGAGTTTATTATTATTAGAGCAAAATCTCCCAGCCTTTCCAGCACAGGTTTCCAGCAGATGTTGGCAAACAATTCATGCCTCTTGGTCCTGCCCAGGACTCACTTCTGGACCAGATACTCTGAATCAGAAAACCATCTGAAATAATTCTTCATTTTCTAATTGGCTTTTATCGCTACAAGCCCTGCAAGCGTCAGGTCAGCCCCATTAGTTTAATGGGCACAGAGGAATTTTTAGAATGACTTACTGACCGTGGAAAAATGAGTGCAGCAGACAGTATCAGCATCAGATCAAAAAAGCAAAATCGTGCAAGGCCTTTGAAAAGAAAAACAGCTGATGGGCTTGGAGCAAAGCGACCGACGAAGCGGTACTGTCTGAGCACAGCCGAGGGAGAGAGGGAAAGAGGGAGGGAGGCATTTTGGGTGTCAGCCAGCTGGGAGGAAGGACGCAGCCAGATTTGCCTGTATTTATATTTCCCTGAAGAGCCCTGGGCTGTATAGTGTTGGGATTTGCTGTGCTGCACCCGATCTTCAGAGCTCTGGGGCATTGGGATGAGACAGGTCTGCAAGCGATGCTCCATGTGTAGGGCTCAGCCCAGGAAATGTGATGGAGGCAGGACCCCAAACTTGTGTGCGAGCAAGTTGGAGGACAAGGGAGAAAACCACAGTGACCTCTGAGTCAGATAATATAGGGCCGACATGCCTCCCTTTTACTTCCCCCCATATATTTCATGACTTCCCTTTCACTTCCCCCCATATATTCCATGCTGTTCCCCAAAGCATTTAACATGGGCCATGCTTTATACCTCCTGAGCACTGCTTTGTGAAGCACGCTCTGAAAGCCGGGATAGATTTAAGCTCTCATTTTGCAGACCCCAACGCCTGTTTGTTTACTGCTTTGTGTCGCTTTACATTTCCAATTAAAACGAAGCTTTCTAAAGCCTATAAAGCCTCCAAGAGAATATGCTGGTGGAGCAGGAAGGAGCCTTGAAGCTGTCGATTACTATGAACTTTCCATGACACCGCTCAGCGTCTGTTTCCAGACTGATATTTATTTATGAATGTAGTAGCATTTATTACTGATTTTATCTGCAAAGATAACACTTCTTCCCTGGATGTTTTCTACGCTTCGGTTGTAATTACTGCCTGCTTCTCAAACATACTTCTGCATTATTTAGTGTGGTACAATGTCAGAGCTGCAACAACGGCAATTTATTCCTGGGGCTGTGGGGTTACACCTGATATGGGGAACACATACAGATTCCCATGTTCCCATGCATGCCTTCATCTGAGGACATCTCTCAGAGACCCTCATAGTGCAGATAGAGCCAAGAAGCCTGTTTTCTGCTAAAGTGGGGATTGCACAAGCCCCTGCTTGAAGGGATACATCACCAAGCCACAGCATAGACACAATCTTTTCTTCTGCCTGCAGCCGTTGGGTGCTGGAGGCAGCATGGTGATGGTACCTGTCCCCATCAAGCTGGAAATGGTGTTAAAAGGCACAGTTGGCCACAGCTCCTGAAAAAAACAATGACATGGTTTAGTGGACGTGGTGGTAATGGGTCAGCAGTTTGACTAGATGATCGTAGTGGTCTTTTCCAACCTCAGTGATTCAGTGAAAAATGAGACTGTCTAGAAAAATGTGATGTCACTTATCTTTTCTGTGCCCACCTTGCTCTTAGTCTACATCTTCCCTCTCTGAGAATCAGACGTGGTATGGGTTTGGTCTCCACTAGCCATAGATCTAGCCAACTAGATCAAAGTTGAACAAAGTTGAACAGTGAAACAGATCCTTTGATCTGTTGCTAGTGGCTAGTGGAGCCAACAGATCAAAGGATCTGTTTCACTGTTAGTCCATGGTTACAATCTCTTTAAGCCTGAGACTGAAGTGAATACTTACAGTTAAACATTAAAAACAAACAAAAAATAAATAAATAAAAAAACAACACTTTTTTTGATGTTATGGAACTCAAATGCTGTTGGATGTGGAGTCTCCATCCTTGGAGATACTCAAATCCCAACTGGACTCAGTCTTAAGCTGCCATAGTTCCCCCTGCATTGAGCAGGAGGTTGGACTAGACCATAAGAAACAGATGTAATCAATCAAAAGGCATCTGATGTAATCAAAGGAGGAAGGAAGGAAGTTTTTCACTCAGAGGGTAGTGAAGTACTGGAACAGGTTGCCCAAGGAGGTTGTGGATGCCCCATCCCTGGAGGCATTCAAGACCAGGCTGGATGTGGCTCTGGGCAGCCTGGACTGGTGGTTGGCAACCCTGCACATAGCAAGGGGTTGGAACTGGATGAGCATTGTGGTCCTTTTCAACCCAGGCCATTCTATGATTCTATGATTCTACAATTCTATGATTCTACGATTCTATGATCTTCAGAGGACCCTTCCCTCCTCAGATATTCTTTGCTTCTGGCATTTATATGAACTAACACTGCAGGGAAATATCAGACTTCAGCGTATGGTGAGGAGAAGGGACATCTCAACAATACCAGCAGGTAAAACTGGGGTACACCCCTGTTAGCATTGCCTCAAAGGTGGAAGGGCAGAGCGTGAGATAAGGCACTGCCCCAGCAGAGCCCATATCTCAGCATGTTGTCTGATAACCCTTGGTGCTGGCTAAGTCCAGACTCCTGTTTTCTTACCTTTTTTACTCTGTGTGATGGCCCTCATAGTCCTCCAGCTGCTCTGGGGCAGGTGGGGAAGCTCTCACACATCTCAGCCCTTGCTGGGGGTTCAGCTCCCTTTTGTACTTCATGGGTCACTGTCACATGCATCTGCATAATTTGCACATCTGATTGATTGCCACCCTTTGTCTCTTTGTTAGGGTGGAAAGAAACATTTCACCTAAAAAATTTCATCCTGTGTTCCTTTAGCTGCACATGACCAAATTCCTTCCTGGCCAATGCAGCTGCTGCTTGGCAATTTTTGGTCTGATTGCCTCCATCGTTTTACTGCCAAATATATAAACTGCCCTTGTTCTTGTACACTGTTGCTTTTGAAAGTAAACTGGAGTTGAGTGACTTGCTGCACTTGCTATTTCTTCATAACTGACAACAGATCCCCTTTTTTAAAGCATTGGGCAGACATTGGGTTTGCACTCGGGCGCTTTTAAATTCTTCATTGCATGTAAAAGTGCAGTGAATGGTTACTGCCCTGCCAGTGGCTCCATCCTCACCTTCATCCTCTGGCAGGTCACCCATTCTGCTGAGTACCACCTTGTCTGACATTGGGATCTGTGCAAACCATTCCCTCAAGCTTGCATATACTTCGCACAGGCTCAACCTTGATGTAAAGCCTTTATGATGGTAATTATTTTTGCTGGCTTGCCATAACAGTTCAAATTGCTCTCAAATGAGTCATGATGAAGTCTTTCAAATACCCACTTGAAATCCATAAAATCCACGCTGAGTCTTTTTGCCAGCTGATGGTTGCTTCAATGATTAGTGTCAGAGTCAAAACTTGGTCACGTGCCACCCTCCTCTCCTAGGGGCTCATCTCAAAACAATTCTTGATGGAGAAGACTTTCTTTTAATATCTCAGTCCCGATACTTTGACTCCAACTGTTTTGACTCATCCCCAAACTTCATTCCATGTCTCTAAGAATGGGGTGTTGTGATTAGTGATTTTGTGACTTGAAGCTCATTCATTTACCAGTTTATTACTTCTACTTTTCTTTGTCACTAACATCAACTCCTTCTGGAGGTTTGCCATCCTGCTGGCTCTTTTGTGATGCTCCAGAAACTCAGTCCCACCATTTCCACTGCCTTCAAGAGGAACTCAGAATACGAGCGTGTGAATGCTTTGAATTTCTTTGATGTGTCAGCAGAACTATCCTATCCCATGTCTGTCACCCATCTTTCTGTGCAGATAGGTCCATGATGTCCTTCCTGAGTTCTAGCCCTGGACAAACAGTGCTTCTTGCAGTAAAACACCCACCAGTGTGTCTCAGTAATGGGAACATGGGCTGCTAGAGGCTGTCTCATAGTGCTATTTGAAGTGAAGCCCAGCTCTGTGCTCACAGACCTGAATCACAGAATCATTAAGGTTGGAAAGACCACTAAGATCATCTAGTGCAACCATCAACCCATCACCACCACCACAGAGGGGTTCATTTTGCAGATGGAGTGGCTTGAAGAATTAATACTTCCATCGGTGCAACACGTCCACGGCTATGTTAGATAAGTTAAAGTGCTTGCTTTAATAAGGGTTGTAAATGATGAAGTGAGGAGTAAATCAATTCTTCCTGCAGGTGCATTGCTGCATGGCTGATCGCTGTGAAGTTCTCAGCTTTCTCTGAAGAGTCTGGGGATGGAAAGCTGAAGCAGTCTGCTATGGTCTGCTCCTAGTAATTCCTGCATTCCTGTGGTCGCAGCCAAAATCTATTATATCATGGCTTGTTCCTCCCAGCATCTGTGGACAAAAGCAGTTCCAATGCACTGCGTATTTGTTGCCAAGCCATATTTCATCTCATGGGTGAAGGACTCTGATAGGGATGGTGTATCACCCTTGGTGATAGGGGTACGAGGGACACGAGGTACTGGATTTAACCCAGATCTGCCTGAACAGCCCCCAATTTAGAACGTGGTTTTTACCAGAGCTGGTAAAAATTCACTAAATGCACTGTGTTCCTTCTGAATTCATTTTCGTCTGTTCTCACCATCGATTTTGATTCATGCATTTTCATTCTCAATTGAAATGGATTTTCAAAAAAAGAAAAAAAAAAAAAGAGTTTCACTGAGAATTGTGCTTTCACCCTGCACGCAGCAGGGGTTGAAACTGGATGGGCTTTAAGGTCCCTTCCAATCCAAGCCTTTCTAAGGCTCTGTAATCTGGAAAGTGCATAGCAATGGTTTTCAGACAAAGCAGTCACGAGGTATCCCCTCTTGAATCAAAACTCTTTGACCTTCTCCCCTTCCTTTAGAATTCACTTATATTCTCTACAGGTTTCATGTAATTTCTGGCTGCAGATGATGCCTTGTCAAGCTCCTGTTTTGATGAAATGGCATGTTCCAGCTGGAGGATGTCAGAACATTTTCAACTGGCCCTAAGCCAAACATGAAGCACGGGAGATGCGACGGGCCTAAGCCAGTCTATGATTCTATGAGGATTTGGGTCCAGGTGTTGGTACCATCTGCAGTGCGCACAAGGATGGTCACAGCTATTGAGGTGATAATGTAATCTGGCTTTTCTAGGTGTTAGGGACAGGCTCGCAGCACTTCGTGAGCTGTGTTTGAATGAGAAAGAGGAGGGAGAGGAGCTGCTCAATAAGGAGAGTGCATGGGATAATTCCCATCCCATAAGAGAACACCAGGGGAGACAGAATTTACTCCAGTGCTGAGATACTGCAGAATGCTTTGCTCCTGAGTCAGGAGATGAGATTGTCCGTGTGGAAACGTTCATGCCCAGAAATAAGAATTGTAAGAGCACAACATAGAGATGAAGTGATGGTTACCAAAGTCCAGTGGGATGTAAAATGCAGCAGGATTCAGGAATCCAGCCACTCCTGCAATTCCTTTAACTATCCAAGCTCCTGCTTGGGATGGTCCCAAAGGGGACAGGGATGGGGATGATCCTAACCCAAAGGCACTTCTAGGGGAAGCTGCTGGCCATGGGCTTCTGAGCATGAATACTCCTCTAATGTATTGCTGCGCTGCTTTCAGCCCACGCCAGTACTTGCCTTTGGCACAAGCCCTGCTCCCAGTCGCTGCCAAACCAGTACAGATGTTTTAACACCCACCGGAGCCCAGATAATTACTACCAGAGCCGGGAGACTGGTTGGGGCTGTTTTCTTTTCATTGCCTGAACTTTCAGTCATTCTCGAGCGAGACGCTTCTGACATTGCTTTCAAAGACATATTTGTGGGCCACGTTGCTAACATTCATTTCATTAGGGGAATGCCAAAAAGCCCCAGCCATAATGAGGATCCCACCATTTACATAATGGTGACCACAGAGTGAAACAAGTGCAGGGAAGACAGGTGGAGCAGCAGGGATAACATTTTGATGGGAAATGAGCTGGTTTCTATTCAGTGGCTTTTTGGCCATGGCAAGGCAAAGCTTGGCTCGTTTTCAGAATGGATTTGGGGAGTGTTTTCAGTGGGATGAAACATGGTAAGCACTGACCAGAGGATGCGGCGGACTGTCCCAGTCCTAGATCCTGGTGAGAGATAGTGCTCATTGAGGGCAGCTTGTGAGCAGAGCAGATGGGGGAGGGAAGCGAGCAGTGAACACCTTCTTCCTGGTCTGTGCTTCTACAACCCTAAAATACAGGAGGTTGGCCCGTGACCAGGAGCTATATTGCCCTGGGCCATTTGCAAATAGTCAGGTTGGAATTTAATGGATGAGAATTGATTTATCGTGAACGAAACCTCCAGTCAAATACATCTGCCTGGGGCCATTTAGAAGATATCAGTGGGAAGGAGGGCCAAGAAAGCCTTCCCAATCTTCATGGCTACACAAACTCCATGTCTTCTCACCCTTTTTCCATCAGCACACTTTGAGGCTCTCCTGGAGAAGCAGGTTTGCTTTCCTGAACAGTTCATTATCCCAGCTGGTTGAGTGGCAGATCACAGAATCATTATGGTTGGAAAAGACCAGGAAGATCAACTAGATGATGGGCACAAGCCCACCAGCCATGGCTGGATCAAGCCATCTTCATGTCTACAAGCCCCGCTGTGAAACTCCTCACTCCACAGGTCCAGCCACGAAGATTTTCATCTGACATTTTGTTTCCAGTTGCTGTGGAGACCAATTTAAATGAAACTCTAGTATTTTGAAGGGGAATGTGATTATAAGTCATTTGCGATGCAAGGTCCCATGTTAATAGCATTAGCATATTATTTGATTATGGCGATGTGTAGGGAATAAATTCTAAGTCCTTTTAGCCATCATTACATATGAAGAGAAGAGGGAAGGAAAAACCTGCAGGTTTTATCTGGTACTGAATCTTTTCTATGACTGAACTCACTATTTCTGCATGCATAAAGCTTTGGGGGTCACAGGCATTTATAACCTGATGGCAATGAGAGTCGCTCCCCAGAAGAGATCTTTTCTTTCCCTGCCTCCACTGAGCATTAATAGACTGCATAATGGGCAGGATTCTCATTATTAATGATGGATAGAGGGATTTAGGATGTTTTTTTAAGCAGTGTGACTTTTGCTGGAGCACCAGTGTTGCAGGGTTGTGCAAGGTGCAGTCCTCCCAGGGCGTGCATAGATTTCATTCTTTGTGTTTTGCTCCCAATTCATCTTAGGGATGGATTTGCCTTCAGGACCTGTTTGGATGGTTCTGATGTGTGTACAGGATAAGTCAGTAGCCCTTAAATGAGAAAAATGCCATGCAACAGCCCTGCAAAATGCTTGTTCTGAGAGCTAAGGCTACATCCCTGAGAAAGGAAGTCCTGGGTCTTCCACAGTGACTTCCAGGGAGAGCAACTGGACAACCAAGAGCTGAACTTCCAGCAGGAAAAAAAAGAACCAAGGAAGAAGTTTGTTATTTTTGAGTCTCTATCCCTACAGACGGAGGGCTTTTCAGGGACCAAGTGCCCCCTGCTCACACTGACCCCACTCTCCAGTTCAGGGACGCTGTGTTGCAGCTGTGCAGGTGAATGACTCTGGGGGTCTCCTCTTTTTGCTTTTTGAAGTTGATGTGGCTGATGTTCCCTGGGCTGGGAGCTCCTGAAGCCATGCAAGAAATCTGGGGCTGGACCACATTCCCGTACCCACCATCTCTCCTACACCTTGTGCTGCGTCCATCATTTTAACCCAAAAACACCACCTGGGGAGCAAAGATAACATTAATCCTTGTTGCAGGAAAGAAAAAAAGGGCAAAACTCTTGCATTTTGGTCACGCTCATAAATGTGAACGTAGCAAGGGAAGAAAAGAGAGGAGAAATTTGGGGATCCCCTTTCTTTTCCCATCACTGCTTTGCTCAGCGATCACAAAGCAGATCTTTAACAGCACTGCTGTGTTATTGACTCTCCAGCAAACCAGGAGTTATAGGTTTCTCCCCCCCAGGTAAGGAGAGAGAGAAATAAATTACTTCTGTAAAGAGCCAGGAATGGCAGTTCTTCTATAATACAAAGTGCAAATATTTGGGCCTCTCGTGCGCTCCCTTGAATAGAAATGGCACTAAATCATGCATAAGTAAAGCAGGTTCACATTTCCTCGTAACAGAAGTTTTTCTCTGCTCTCCTGGAGCATTAAAGACCTGAGCTGCAGTCTCCATAAAAAGGGCTATAAAATTTCAAGCAGGCCATTAGGCAGCTGGAGGAAGCCCCGGCTGGGATTGGGCTGGGTTTCCATTCTTGGGAAGTGAGAAGTGCGAGCAAGGAGAGTCATCTGCATTCTACTCAGGAGGCAGGGCATGAAGAAATTTGTTCAACACTGGAAAGCCTCAGCCCTTCACTTTTTCAGCAGGCTGGGGGGAAGGCTCCTGGGGTCCAACAAGGAGCAGTGCAGAGCCCTTCCCCTGGGGAGGAACAGCCCCAGCACCGAACTGGGCATCCAAATGGGCGCAGCTCTGCGGGAATGGGCCTGGAGGTCCTGGTGGGCACTACATGGAACATAGCCCAGCAATGTGCCCTCGCTGCTAAGAAGGGTAACAGTGCTGTATCAGGCAAAGCAGCAGCAGCAGGTGGATGGAGGTGATCAGTATGGCCCAGAGGCCCCGGGAACAGCCTGGAGCCCAGGAGGTCCCTCAGGACACCAGGCCGCACTGCTGTGCGCAGTGAGCAGAGAGGGGCTGGGGGCTGCTCCTGGGGGAGCTCCAGAAGCCCTGGACGTGGTGCTGGGCACCCTGCTCTGGGTGTCCCTGCTAGGGCAGGGCTGGGACCCCGAGGTGCCTCCAACCTCAGCCAGCTGATGATGCTGTGATGCTTCTCCCGAGTCCACTTTGTGTTTTATGCAGTTACAACTGAGCACCCTTGCCCTTTCCCCTCCATTCCAGCCTTTTTTCTTGTTTTCTCTTTCATCCCTCATCAGCTTGTTTTTGCAGTGGCAGAGGTGATGATTCCTGAAAGGTCAGAGGCATGAATGGAGCCAACCCCATCCCACTCTGCTGCCCGGTGCTGTCCTTCCTCCCTGCCTTTAGGTCATCGTCCCTCGGCGGGGCTCTCAGATAAGGCTGCCCCAGGTGGGATGCTGAAGGTCGCACATAAATCAGAGCTGCAAGGCGCCCACGTTTGCCTACTGTTATCTCCAGCACCAAAGCACTTCTACCAAAAATAAACAGCGGCATGGGGAGCCCACCAAATATTGACACAAAAGGATTTGCTCTTTAAAGGGTGTCCGCTGCATGCAGGGTGTGCTGATACGATGCAGAGCCAGGTCGGCGCTGCCAAGGGTGTTCCCCAGGGTTCTGGGGGATTTTTTGTGGGCTCTCAGTGACAAACATCACTGTTTTTGTCACAGTCTCTCTCCCTCCTGCCCCTTTGTCCTTCAGCGAATTGATTTCTGTTCTGACAGCTAAGATATATAATGCTTTGGGGTCAGGATGATCTGACTTGGCTCCTTTCCCTCTCCTACCCTCACCAGTAGTGGGATACTTCCCCCCTGTTCCCATGCCCCTGCAAGGCAAACGCTGGTGAAAGCACCTGCATCCACCCCTTTTTCTTGGTGATTTTTGCAAATACAAGGAGATCTCTGGCTTTAACAGTCAGAGACAATGCGATTTATTTCCACTGATGTTTGACTGACAGTCTCTCCCATCACCTCTTGCTACAGTAATTCTTCCAATCCTGCATTGGATGCTTGGCTAATTGGTGGTTTTAACCGTTGTCAGTTGAAAAAGCCTAAGGGGAGCCAAAGGGCTAAAAATCACTTTGATGGCTGAAATGGAATAAAAGAAACCATGCCTTTAGCCCCTCTGTGCAGCAGATCCCTGTCTGTAAATTGGAGATGCTCCTCTTTTCTTTAGGCAGTCTGTCCTGCATGATTTCTCAAAAGCAAATCATGGAATCATTAGGATTCATTAGGATTGGAAAAGGCCACTAAGATCATCAAGTCCAACCCTACCCATCACACCATGCCCACTGATCATGTCCCTCAGTGCCACATCTCCATGGTTCTTGAACACCTCCAGGGACGGTGACATCACCACCTCCCTGTGGCCTGTGCCAATGCATCGCCACTCCTTCTGAGAAGTTTTTCCTGAGAAGCAATCTGAACCTCCTCTGGTGCAACTTAAGGCAGAAATCACAGAACTCATCCGGAAAGGAAAAGCTGAGGAGCCCAATGTCACTTTATTTCACACCTTTTGTCTCTTCTGCAGAGGAGGATACCTCATGATGAGCATTACCTTGGCCCATCTTTACAGTGAGGAGCTCTGCTCCCTCTTTGTGACACCCCAAATTTGGGCAGTACTCTGTATTATGGTAACAGTGCCCTCTTCTGCAGCTCCTTGAGGGGGGAGATACCCAAACCTGATGCCCTACCCCACTAACCTGCTGGAGGAAATCTTTAGCATGACACTCTCTACATACCCTTGGTCCAACAAGGGCTTTTTCCAGATGCCATCCAACTCTGAAATCTGGGGCAGTAAGACTTCCCAGGGTAACACAGCATCCCAAGGCATCCTGGCAGCACAGCACCCTCCACCATGACTCATCAACAGATGTTCTGTTTGCTCTGTCCTTGCCAGGAGAAGCATGCAGCCTTGTTTTGATATTTTTTAAAACATATATATATATATTTCAAGTGGTGAGCCAGCAGCAAGGGCAGAGGCACAAGCAGATCCCCTTGGGTTTTTGTCCCCATCTTTTTTTTTGTTAATATGGAGCTGCTCCAAACAGTGTATGAGCATGCCTCTGTGCCCTTCCTAGGGATTATTTCTAGTTGACTTCTACATTCCTTCCTAAAAATAAAGCTTTAGCCAGAAGTTTTAGCAGGCCAGAAGTCAGTGGCACAGTCCGAGGGTTTGTAGTTTCCCATTGCAGAGGGATGGTGCATCTGAAATGCCACTCCCAGCTGAAATCATGGAGCTCAGAGTCCAATGTATGGCACAGCATTGCCCAGAGAGGCATTTTTTTGGCTTTTTTTTGCAAAGCAGGTCAAGGGATCCCTTATTTGCAAGGGCACTTGGACTGACAAGGGGAGCTGGACTGGATGACCTTTAAGGGTCCCTTCCGCCTCACATGGTTCTATGATTCTATTCTGTGATTCTATGATTCACCCTGGCCGACATGGTGTGTGCACCACAGGGAACTGGGGGGGGGGGGAAGCTAACCTGGCACCTTGCTGCAGCCGTCAGTGAAAGTGCAGAATTGAGCTGCAACTGAAAACCATCATCTTCCTGACTGCATCTTTTCCAGTCGGTGGGTTACAGGGAGCTGAAGCTGCAGCCTCTGCCACGGTGAAAAAAATAGCTGTTGTGAGCAGCAATTTCCAAAAGAGCCCGAGTAATTATTGCACTCAGATAAGCCCAGGAACACTGTGTGAAGAGATGTGCACATAGCAATAGCCGAGTGCTGGAAGTGAGGGAATTCAGGGCTGTCAGCAGTGAGGAAAACAGCACTTTTGGGGATCGAAAACGTTCATAAAAAATTCCTGGCTCCCAGCCTACTCAGTGCTGTTGCCTGCCATGTTTGCAGTCATGTGTTTTTCCTTCAGGTACAGAGTCCCAGTGAGGATTTTCTTTCCCCTTGCCGCAACATGTGGCCAAAAAGGCACATCTAAACCCGGACCGGAGAGCACCAAGCCTTCTGCTAACCAAAACGTGCCTGGCACTGTGGTGCTTTGCTTCTGACTCTCCTCTTGCAGGGAGAGGTGTAGCATCTGTAGCACGAGCCCAAGAACTTTGCATGCAAGCTCTGCTGCTGACATCAAGATTTACGTCGTGGCTGTCCAACACCACTTCTTCCAGACCGTGAGAGTCCAGTTCTCCAAACTCAGAGGAGCACAGGCCAGGAAACGTGGGGTTAAGATGACACTTCCCACATGGCCCCACTCCATAACCTTAACTCTGCCCCCCCAGGGAATGGCCATAGGAATTGGAACGGCATCTCATCCCTCCTTGGCTCTATTTGATGCATTCCCTAAATATAAACTCAAGACATCAACATAAAGCCAAGGGATTTGGAAGTTTCATCCATACTGCAGAATAAATGAGGGCCATGGACTTATCCTTGTCCCTGAGGCAGATGGTGGTAATGAATGGGGAAGCTTCACTCTTTTTGGGTCCTGACCAGAGTGAGTTGAGTGTCATTGGTTGTGTTGTAGGTGAGACCAATGCCCAGAGGCATTCGGATGGGACCACCAGACATAGAATCATAGAATCATTAAGGCTGAAAAACACCTCTAAGATCATCAGGTCTGACCCCAACCCACCCCCACCGTGCCCACTAAACCATGTCCCTCATTGCCACATCCCCATGTTTCTTGAACACCTCCAGGGATGGTGACCCCAGCACCTCCCTGGGCAGCCTGTGCCAATGCCTTACCACTCTTTCTGAGAATAAATTTTTCCTGATACACAACCTGAATTGATGTTCTCAAAGTGCTGAGCATGGACCAAGCACAGGAGCACAAATATCGTGATCTTTGGCACACACTAGTCATCAAGTCCTATTTTTCTACATTAGTTTCCTTTTTTGCTTCTTTCCTACCTTGAGCAGGACACACCATCAATGTGTGACTTGGAGTCACGAGCTGCCCTTTCTCCTTTAATGTAAAAAAAAAGATTAAAAAAAACACATAAAAGAAGAAGAAAACAACCATCTGAGTATCTGCAGTAGCAGGATTTATCTTCCTAGCCCTTGCAATCCCCTCCCAGGCCAGTGAAACCATCCATCTCTCACCTGCTATTAGGGAGTTCATCTCACAGCCCTAATGGAGTACGTGAGTCCTGGATTCACTCTCAATGATGCTCTCCGGCTCCGGGTCACTGTGGAAAGCAGGCTGGGAATTCATTTTGAAAATCAATGCAGCCATCAATAGAGCGACTTCCCCTGGGGAAGCAGAGGTGCTTTCACTGGGCTTTGCCGCATGCTTTCTGCCCTCCATCTCCTGTTTCATTTTACACCATTAAAGTGATAGAGATAACCTCCATGTAATTAATCCTGCTTCTAGGAGCCACTCCTCTCTCTGATATCCCCAAATTGAGCTGATTCTTTGGAAAAGTCCCCTGGTGGTGCAGGATTTGATGGGTTACTCCACGTGTTACGATTTTGATATGCTGTCCCTCATGGTGATGCCAGGGACCATCTCCTCAGTCCAGCACCAACTGTACCCTTGAGATGTGGCAACACAAGAAAATCTCTGCAATTCCTGACTCCTGGGTGTATTTTCAGGTTGGACATCAGGAAAATCATCTTCTTCAAAAGAGTGGTCAGGTGCTGGAACAGGCTGCCCAGGGAGGTGGTGGAGTCACTATCCTTGGAGATGTTCAAGAAACATTTAGATGTTGCACTGAGGGACGTGGTTTAGTGGGAAATCTTGATGATAGGTGGACGATTGGACTGGATGATCTTGGGGAGGTCTTTTCCAACCTTGGTGATTCAGTGATTCTATGATTTTGGCTTGCTGAGGCTTTTCCATGGCACAGGAGCTGCAGAGCCTGCAGGGATAACATTGGACAACTGCTCAGGGACCCAACCCATTACAGTTCCTGGTTGTCTCCAGATGGGGACAAGACCCCAGCATTCCATCCTCACACCATCTTGGCCAAAGCCCAATGTCATGGGCAATTCCCAGCCATGATTCAGGAGGCAGCAGGACCGTGGTGCCGTTCCCAAGGGGTATTTTGGGTGCAGTCACCCTATTTTGGATAGGAACATGGCTGTGGGTTCCACTATGTTGACTGACTTCAAAACACTTGTTATGGGGCTACCATTTGAGACTCGGAGATTTCTGAGGACTCCATTTCCAATGGAGATATGCCTTCACTGCAATGGGGTAAATATTTAGTAAGAATAAGGGTGAAGGCGTTGTTTTGTCTAAGGACACCAGGACGGCCACTTACTCCCATGAAAAGCACTGAGGAATCTCTAATGACCATGCAAAGAAGACAGGAATTGGAGTTTTAAGCTCTCATCCTCCACCATTAATGTCAGTGTTCCGTATTGATCCTTCCTCTGTTTAGCACAAACCAAACAATAGAGTCGAGCCACGCTCTTTGGCTTTTATTAATGTACTTTTTCTGCACTGGGTGAAGTTTGCAGCATCGCCGGGGAAAAAAAAATGGAGCGTCAGCAAGCGAGTGGCAGACAGATCGATGAGGCATCTTGACACGATTCAAAAGGCAGTGAAAAATCACCCCATACACTGCGACTCCCAGTCTGAGTTACGACAGACATTTCGTGGGGAGAGGGTCAAGGATTTGAGAGAAGAAATGGAGAAAAAGGGATCAGAAACCTGGAAAATCCGCCATGTCCTTGTGTTGATTCCTTAAGTGTTTCTGAAGCTGAAGTTCGTGGTGGAGAAAAAGTGGGAGCAGTTCCTAAATCAGTGCTTGGCCAAGGAAAGAGGGCTTTTTTTCATTACTGTCTGGGATTTTTTTGCATTTTGCACCAGATAAATGTGAATCAGAGCTATAAAATGGGTGACCTCAGCGCCACACGAGTGTTTTACACACTAGGAGTGGGAAGGAGACCACTGCCTCTTCTGCAGCCAGGGATGGAACAACTTTCCCAAAATATTTTGCAGCATACGGGTTTGGGGGTTTTCTTTTTTAATGACGTTTTCAGCTTGGCTGTAAAAATTCATTTCTGATTCAAATTCCTGGAGTTTCCAGGGAGGGCTGGAGTAGCTGGGCGATTACTCTTGACCTCCGGGACGTCCTCAATTGAAACGTATTTCATATTTTTTGATGTATTTCTTCTTCAGCAAGAGGAGGGGGCACTGGGAGTTGGGTCCACATCCTGTTTTGTAGGCAGAAAATGTCAGAAACTCTTCCAAAGTCACAGAATTAATAGAGAATTTGGGAACGTGGGAGTATGTTCCAGCTCTGTTGTCACTGGGTCCATTCACGATCCCACCCCGTGCCTCAGTTTACCCCACTGCAGGACAGCTACGATGTCATCACACAGAGGTGTGGAGGTGACCTGAATCACATCTCCAAAACCTCCCACAGGAGGTCTCTAAGGAGAAACAGCAGCAGAAACTATGGTGTTAAAGCTCTTTCTTCCTTGTGAGCTGGCCTGGCATCCCCTAGACATCCTTGCAAGCTGCTGAGGATATGATAAAAAATGATAACATATGGGATAAAATGATAAAATATAATAAAACGTGATAAAATATTTATTTTCCTAGTACCTGTAATTGCTTTTGCTCCAAGTGCAGAAGCCTGCTGCTGCATCATTTAGAGCTGTAAGCAAACCCCGCTGACCCTACAAACATTGGAGCAGCATTTAAATACGGGAATCCATGCAAAACCAAGCTGTGGCATCGCTGAGTGTTCCCACTCACCACTGTGTTTTCTCCCCACACAGATGCCCTGCGGAGCATCGTCTCCATGAACCATGCACCGCGGTCCTCGCCGGCAGAGCTCAGTGGTGCCAACCACCACCTGCTGCGTGAGCGCAAGTCCTCCGCGCCCTCCCACTCCAGCCAGCCCACCCTCTTCACCTTCGACTCCCCCGCCGGCCACCTCCAGAGCACCCTCTCCGCCAGTGCCCCCCAGGATTACCTTTTCCTCCACCAGTGTATGAGCAGAAAGTCGGAAAACGCAAGGTATTGTACCAAATCTCATGGCGAGGCAACACTGGCATTGGGCAACTCAACGAGATGGCCATACTTGAGCAAGGGATAGATGAGATCAGAGAATCATAGAAACATTAGGGTTGGAAAAGACCTCTAAGATCATCAGGCCCAACCATCCACCTTCAACCAACATTGCCCACTAGCCCATGTACCTACGTACTAAGTCTGTCCTTTCCTTAAACACCTCCATGGACAATGACTCCCCCACCTCCCTGGGCAGCCTGTTTTAATGCATCACCGCTCATTCTGAAAAGAAATTCTTTCTCATATCCAACCTGAACCTCCCCTGGCTCAACTTGAGGCCATTCTCTCTTGTCCTATTGCCAAGATGGACCCAGAGTTCCCTTCCAACCTCAACCCTGTGGTGATTTCCTAAGGTTTTGCAAAGCTCAGTTGCAGAAAGCCCTGAGCAATGGTCTGCTTTTGGAGCAGGAGTTTCCACCAGTGACCTAATGGCTTTCCCAGCTTTCTGCGTTTAACCAGAAAACCCCCAGCCCAGGGATGGGTAAGTTTTGCATCGCTCTCCACCTCCAGACACAGATAGTTGCCTTAAATAGGGAAGAGCTTTCTTGGCATGAGGAGTTTTGGCTGGCGAGAGCAGTGAGGAGGAAGGAGGAGAAGCGGCCAGAGCCCAGCTGGCCAGAGCCTGAGCTGCCGCCTCCACTGGGTTTTCCTGCTGCAGCTGCCTTTCCCAACCGAAAACAACAACAAAAAGATGGGGTCAGAAAATTAACTTCAGATGGCGTTAATGGAACAGTGTTTATAAAAAGCCCTCTGATGCTCCAGCTGGAAGGATACCTCAAAGCCACACTCCAAGATCCCAAACACGGCCAGGGTGAGGAGGAGGAGGGCACAAACACTGATGCTTTGATGGGCCAAACTGGGCCTGAAATAATCACCCTAATCAATGCCCACTGCACGGGTCAGGCTGCAGGACTGCTGGGAATCCTCCCACCCAGCTCTGCAGCTCTCACTTTGCTCATGAGCCTAATGAGGCTAATACAGCTAATTGGTGGAGGAAGATGAGTTATTAACCCATGGGATACTTCAAATCCTTGCCTGGAAGGACCAAACATCTCACAGGCAGACAGAACTCCAAAGGCAGAGGGGATGTGTTGGTGTTATCACAGCATCGCATGTCTTCTTTCCCCAAATAAACACTGTTTCTGAGCGCCATCTCGTGCTGGCTCCAGGAAACAGAGCCTTCACCCTGCACGGAATCAGCCCCACTTGAGTGATGTTAACTGACATCTCCCAGTTTTTCCCACCAGGCTGATACTTGTGAGGGATTTGCAGCAGGAAACTCCCTCATAACCACTGCACTTTTGTCCCACCTTCAGGTGACAGGGAAGGACTCACAATATGGGGAGGTGTTTATATGGGGCTGATTGAGCAATTTTTTTTGGCTGTGAGCATATGGTTGAAATGATTTCAAACTAAAACAGTGAAGATTCAGACTGGATCTTCAAGAAGGAAAGTTTTGGGTTTTTTTATGATAAGGGTGGTGAAGCACTGGAACAGGTTGCCCAGAGAGGTGGTGGATGCCCCATCCCTGGAGACATTCAAAGTCAGGCTGGATGGGGCTTTGAGCACCTGATCGAGCTGCAGACATCCCTGTTCATTGCAGGGGAGTTGGACTAGATGACCTTTAAGTGTCCCTTCCAACTCAAATGATTCTATGATTCACATGGTTCAAAAAGCCTGACCCATGCATGGCCCAAAGGTGACCCAAGTCCAAAGGTCTGATGCCCATGTCTGATGCAGGTGTTTGTTCCTTACTGCAGAAGTCACAGTGACATTAGAATGGGGAAAAAAAAGAGGAATGTGGGTGCAGAAAGCCAGTCTGCTGGGGCCTTTGTTCCTCTGCTAAAAGTCCCATTGGAGGGAGGAAGAGGGAGAAGTCACACTGCAGGAAGAGGGAGGCAGCAGCAGGAGGGATGAAGCAAGAGGCTGGAAATGGAATGTGCTTTGCCAGAGGTTCAGGGGAACTCAGTGGAGGAGTGGCAGCCAACAAGTAGTCACTGGAGGACCAGGGTCTCCCCAGCTTTTGGTCTTCATGGGCATGACCTCAAGGCAAATCAAAGAATCATTAGCATGGAGGGACATAATGATCGTGATGCCCCACTCCCCCCAAGGAACTGAACATAAATCTGAATTCAGCCCCAATAACTATTCCTCTCAGACTGCAATCCAGGCTGCAAACCCCAATTCCCAGCTGGAAACTGCTGAGAGTATAACTGACCTCTTTGGAGCTTGTACCACTCTGTGTGGGGCTCCAGGATGGGTCCCCAGCATCCCTGTCCTGCTGTCCATGCATCCCCACAACCACTCAAGTGATTAAACAGAGCCACAATGAAAGAGAAAAGAAAAATACATCTCTGTCCATCACTGGCTTCCTGTGGCTCTGAGTGTCAATGGAAGGAAATCATCTGCTTCAGTAACAAACACCTCTGAATAGGAGATGCATCTCGAGCAGCATGACAGGGTCCTGGGGACGCGCTGATCTTATAGCACATTGTTTTTAGAGGCTGCTCCCAGCAGAAGTATAGCAAAGGGACCTGGTCAGAGCTTTGCAGTGAGCACTCTTCCCTCCAGACCTCCCATAAGGGCTCCATCTCTCCCAGCAGAGGCTTTGTTGCCCTGTGAGAGGGCAAGGTATAGGTGTTGCCTGGATACTTTGAAAAAATCCCCATGAAGAATTATTTCAGCCCATCTTGAATGAATGGACACGGTGTAGATAAGAGTAATCCTTCCTACTTCCTTGGCCGTGGGTGGCCAACACATGATGGTGGTGATGCTGGGTTGGCTCATTGCAGTATTGTCTTGGATCACTGTCAGCTAATGCAAAAATTGCAATTTCTGTCTATCTGAATTAAAGGCCCGTTGCAACCTTTAGCCCTGCCATGAAGCTCTGTGTGTGCAGCTCCCATTCATGGCTTTGCTGGGAAGAGCCTGAGGTTACAGGTTGTCCTTGAGCATCTTGAAGATGTTTCATAGAATCATAGACTCATTAAGGTTGGAAAAGACCACTAGCATCAAGTCCAACCACAGACCCATCCCCACCGTGCCCACTAACCATGTCCCTCAGTACCACATACACACATTTTCCATCACTTTCCTGGGCAGCCTGTTCCAATGCATTACCACTTTTTCCAAGAAGAAATTTTTCCTAATATCCAACAATGTCCCCCAATGTTTGGGGACACATCGGGTCATGGGCAGGCACACTTGAAGGGGTCTGAGATGTTCTTGTCCCCGTGGATTTGGCAATGCAGGCTGGGAGGGTGACGAAGAGAGGGAGCAGAGCTCGGTGCTCCCCATCTCTCCCTCATCTCAGCCCCTTTCTTCCTTTCCTCTGCAGGAGCGCCAGCTTCTCCCAAGCCACGAGGTCCTCCTTTTTCATGCGCAGCGACACAGCTGTCCAGAAGCTCTCGCAAGGCAACGGGCACTGCGTGAATGGAGTGGGTGGGCAGCTCCATGGCTTTTACAGCCTGCCAAAACCCAGCCGACACAAATCAGAGTTCAGGGACAGCGCGTATGACCTCCCACGCTCTTTCGGTTCCTACACACACCCCAAGTTGAGCCTCACCAGTTCCGAAACAGATAAAGAGGAAGTCTACACCTACAAGACTCCCAGCAATGCCTTATGCAAGGAATTTGGGGAGCTCTCCACGGACTCCTACGATATTCCAGCCACCCCGCTCTCTGTCTACCAGATCCCCAGGACATTTACACTAGACAAGAACCACAATGCTCTGGCCGTGGCCGCCAGTGACTCGCCCACCATGCCACCCCCACGGCCTCCGAAACCCGGGCAGATGGAGCCGCGATGGGGCAGCCCACCCCAGAGACCCCAACCCAGTGAAAGCTTAGGGTTGGCCCCCATGGCAGCCACCATTCCCCGGAGAAACACACTGCCAGCAGTGGAGAACAGCAGGCTGCACCGAGGTGAATTTGGGGACTGGGAGCAGGGGTTGGCTTTCTCTTATCTAGAAGCCTTGGACAGGGAGGTCCAATTGAGTTGCGACAGAGCCAGGTTAGATGTTGACAAAAGCCAATATGGGAGGCTAAACACAAAGAATCTTTCTCTGGCAAGGTTCTGGCCCTTGCTTTTGATATGCAATAGGCTCATGGCATGGAGAGGCACCCTAGGGCTCTGCTCACTCAAGTTGCTCAGCAGGGTGTTGTGCCTTGAACTAAAACCCCAAACCTGCTTGTCCATGCGGTCCTTCACCAAGATTTGCCATTTGTAGCTTGCTTGTGGTTCAGTTCATAACCAGAGCTATCAGAGCAACAACACTTTAACCTGGAGGTGTCTCTTCATTTTGCTCACCGGACAGGGAAGCAGTTTGCACATCTCCAAGACCTAGTATCCCCAGTGAGGAAGAGATGCCCTTCCCATTGGCCATGGGTGAGCCATGGATGAGTGTACCCTCAGGTCCTAGTCTTGAAGGGATCAGAGGAGTCTTGGAAAGAACAGTTTCTCTCTGCATCTCCTAATCTATCCCAGTTCATGTAATCGTTGTTGGTTCTCAAGCAGATGAGGTAGTGCAAAGTAATTTAGAAGGGGTAGTTGAAAAGAAAATATACAATAAATGATATACACAGCTCCCTGAAATGCCTTTTTCATTTTCTTCTACCTAAATACCAATATTTAGACTGAGATCAGAGCCACACTCAACAATACGTAGACAATAGGTATTCCAATGCTTAGCACCCCATCTTCACCCCATCCTCCCTCTAGCAGAAGCTACCAGCTCTCACGTCTGCCAGCAGAGCTGTAACGAAGCTCTCCCTTAACCCAGTTTTATCACCATGATCTACCTTTCCTGACATTTTCACCCCTGAGGTTTTGCAGTGCTTTGACAGAACCAGGTTAGGTGCAGGCAGCACGGTGCTATGTTGGAGATGATAAACGGGAGAGAGTGCATCAGGGATTCAAAGGATCTGGGATGGCCTTCAAGTCACATCATCATACCAGTGTCTCTTGCCGTGATCAGCGGGAATAGATATCGCCTTGCAGGGCCAAGTTTGTTAGCAGCTGTGCTGGGATGCACTGTACATTTGTGGTTGTCTTGCAGCTTCTTCTTGCGAGACGTACGACTACCCCCAGCACGGGGGCAGCAGCGCCATGCAGTCGGTGGAGTCCATGAATGACGGGTACAACTCCTACCTGGTGAGTTGGCTGTTGGGTTGGCCATTGCTCTATAAGCACCGTTTGGGCCTTTATAGATTAAGAGACAAGACAGTTCCAGGTGGAGCCTCACAGAAAGGCTTTATGATCCTGAACCATGGTGACCAGGAGTTAGGCTTCTTCCTGAAAGCCAGGGATGCTGCTGAGCTGCATTTTGACACATTGCCAGAGCAGCCTCTTTTGTGCTCTTTCTAAAACTTCCTGAGCTGGAAATTACATTAGAGCAATCTTTCATGTTTTGTTTTAGTCGTGGTCAAAGCCCAGGGAAAAATAACTTTCCAGGTTGCTTGCTTCTGCAGATCACTCTGATTATGAGAAGAGGTGCATGTCTGGGTGATGCAAGCCTTTCCCTAAATTTGGGATGTTGCAGTATCTTGAAAGCAGGGGAGGTAGGCCCTCAGTACAAACTGATGGCCAAGGAGGAGAAAGGCTATTCATTCCCTCTGTGCTGAGTTGTTAAGGCCGGTCCCACTGGTGACTGGTGTGTTTGATGATGATGAAATGAAGGGGTTTGTGGGGTCTCTGAGTGGTGTCTGATGCTCACAATGTGCTCCCACTTGTCCCACAGCAGGCCAAGGCTGTGGTGGCCCGCTCCCACAGTGCCGACTCGGAGGACAACTACGTCCCCATGAACCCCGGTTCCTCGCCCCTGATCCATACTGAGAAAGCCAACGACAATGCCCAAAATCTCTACATCCCCATGAGCCCTGGGCCGCATCACTTCGACCTGGTGGGATTATCCTCGGCCACCCTCCCCATGCATAAAGGAGGGGCCATGGCCCAGTGCCACAGGCGGCTGAGTGAGATCCAGCCCCCACCAGTCAACCGCAACCTCAAACCCGACCGGAAAGGTAAGAATAGGTGTTTGTGGGCAAAGCTTTCCCAGAACCCTTCTGGCTACATCTGTCTTCTTGTGCATGCTCATCAAAGTCCTGGGCGAGGTCTCGGTTGCTGCTAGCAGCACAGTCAGACCCTCAGATCTCCTCCTTTCCCATTCCATTCCTCTTTCAAGAGGACTGTGGTGCAGTGAAGCTCAAAATACCCATCTCACACCCTTCCTGGCCTTTAAAGGAGATGCACGTGGCAAGCACAACCCTTTTTCTGGCAGCTCTTTCTACACTCCACCCCAAAACCTTTGGGTGGTGGTGGAGTTACCGTCCCTGGAGCTGTTCAGGAAACATTTAGATGTGTCACTTAGGGACATGGTTTAGTGGGCAATATTGGTGGTAGACAGACAGTTGGACTAGACAATCTTAGAGGTCTTTTCTAACTGTAATGATTCAGTGATCGTATTCAGATCACTCAGATTTCTCCTACTGTTTCCTACTGACTGGTTCTCAGCAGCTCTTCCCTCAGGGCTTTACCTACACCCGTATCACCACCTTGACTCTTGCTCAGCCCATTCAGGAAATTTTGGTCACAGCTCAGGGGGAGGGCTCCCATCATTAGGATGTCAGCACCTAACTTAATCAGCACACTAGATGAGGGCTGGGGCTGCAGCACAGCATTCTTCTCTTCCGCTTAATAAACTACCCATGATGAGGAAAGCTTTCAGGTTGCTCTGTAGATTCCTTTTTTGAATCTCTCTGGGCAAGTGCTCTAGCCAGAAGTTGATCAGTGCTGGTGTTTTTCCAGCTCTGTTAAGGCATCAGAACTCCCTTATGAGACACATGCCCCTTTTGGGGCCATCCATCTAGCTCTGAGCTCTGAGTCAGAGGGAGAAACTGACCTTTTCTCCCTGGTCTTAGCATAAATGACAGCAGAGATCTTTGATTTGTCATCAGCAAGGAGGGCTAATGGGCAAAATGGAAAGCCACAAGTAAATTTTAGGAGACTATCCCCTCTCATGTTGGTTATGATCTGAATAAACACTTTTATCCCAGCAAAGCCATCGCCACTGGACCTGAGGAACAACACTGTCATCGATGAGCTTCCCTTCAAATCGCCAGTGACAAAATCCTGGTCCAGGCCAAGGTGAGTAATGGTTGGGTATGATGCATACTCAAATCTCCCCCAAAAAATGGGTGATCTCTTCCATCTTGATTTTTCCTTTGTTGATTTTAGAAATAGTAGCTGCAGAGCTGGGCTGTGCCTTGAAAATATACAAACAGCTATATTGAGCTGAAAGTCCACTTTGCACAACATCTTCATCCATCAGTAGAAGCTATCTGGAAAGAGGATTAGAATTGGGAATTTGTAAAGGAATTATTTCCTCAAATCTCCTGCCACACCAGCTGATTTGGGGCTTGGGGATTTCTTTGGTCACATCATGGCCAAACTTTGGATCTGGGTCAGATGATATTGAAGAAGAGGAGCTTTTCTCTTGGATTCCTTGTGAGCTCCATCCAAGTGTTGAGAGAGCCAGAGCCACATTCCCCACATCACAGCCAGTGACGGGAAGATAAATGGGTTTAGGTTAGGATTTCATGTGAAAGCCCAGCATGTGGCTGAGCAGCTAATTAAGATCCCTTGGAAACATTTCCTATTTTGGGATCTGACATTACCACAGAGCTGTGGCTCTGACACAAGACCTGCAGTCCATCATGACTTGTGACATGGCCGAGTGACCCCAACTCAACTGCAGCAGGGGCACAGTACCAATTTCATATCCAGCTCATCCCCAGAAATGCTGCTTTGGTCTAAAAATGCGGGGTGAGACACACAGGGTTTGACTCAGTTGTGTTTTGATTGCCTTGAAAGCAAAGCCTAGCCTGGAGGAAGTCTGCAAAATGAAACCAAAGCACTTCATAGCAAAGTCTGCCAGCCAAAAATAACAGGATTCACGCAGCTCCAGTGCTGCTGCTAATTAGCAGTCTGATCTTGTCCAATGAAAGGAAGAAGCCAGGTTTGGCTGTTATGACTCTTGTAATAAATTGGATTGTGTGGAGACTGACTGCAGGGCATGAGCACTATGTGCTGAAATCACTGCACCAGGAAACAGCACACAGACTTTGTCTTGACAAGATGCCTGACCCCGTAGAAGCTAATGGATTTTCCCTTATCAGTTAATCATATGACCCTGCCTTTACTGCAAAGCAACAAATAGCTTTTTAAGACACGGGCTTCAATGCCAGATGCTGATTGCATTATGTTATTCTCCATAATTAGATCTGGCCAATTGAAAACAAGGCAACGCCTTGCAGATTTTTTTCAGTCAAAAAATTCAGATAGGGCCCTGTATGATACCAAAGCCTGGAGCTGAAAAGGGGCTGGAGATGAGAAGCCTGCTGGGGACCTACATGGAGGCTGGCTCTGCATCCTCCCCAGTGAAATACTTCCCGTGAGATGAAAGAGTTTATGGAGCCTGATTTATGCAGCTGATTGCAGGAGAGTTTTGGATATGCTCAGAGAGGTGGTGGATGCCCTGTCCTTGGAGACATCCAAGGTCAGGCTGAACGGGGCTCTGAGCATCTGATGGAGCTGTAGGTGTCCCTGTTCGTTGCAGGGGAGTTGGACCAGATGGCCTTTAATGGTCCTTTCCAACTCAAATGATTCTGTGATTCTATGATTCTATGATATAGTAAGCAAGGTGTTATTTAAAAAGTTCTAGGAAGGGAAAAAACAACAAGATCAAACCCAGTGTTTAGTTGACCCATGGGACGGTCAGATTGGAAGACCCCCAATACCACCACCTTCTCCATCACCCACCATGAGCAGTGGAAGAGATCAGGTGCAGCTCTCTTCCATCTCTCCCCAGCCGTGGACCAGCAGCCATCATTAACATGTTGAACCTTGTCCTTACAGCCAGACCTTCAACGCCAGCTCTTTGCAATACTGTCGACCTGTCTCCTCCCAGAGCATCACCAGCACTGACTCAGGAGACAGTGAGGAGAACTACGTGGCGATGGTAAGGGCCCCCAGCTAGGATACATGGTCCTGGCAGGACATGTATGTTCCCCAGTGCTGCAAACAAATTCCTAGCTCATGACATGGAAGCACCACAACGATTCCCATAATCCCCCCATGCACAAAACAGTGGCTTTTGTTCCTGATGTGATACATCCTGCTGGGGTTTTAGCTCCATATGAGAGCAGGAACACATATTACCTACTTTGCAAGGAATTAAGAGGGGATAAAAACATTGAAGCGTATTTTCCTAATTAAGTTCATTTTTTTTCAGGGTTCTTTTCCCCACTGACGTCATGTTTNTTTTCCCCACTGACGTCATGTTTGTGTGGAGGGCAGGGGCTATCAGAGCACAGCAGGGAGTGGCACTGCTTACAGGGAGGGGCTTTGTCTCTCTTTGCAAAGCTGCTGACTTGAAGCATATTTTTAAGGCTGTGTAAGTGAGGGGGCTGAGGAGATCAGTGCACTGCATAGCGCCCTTGTGCTGAGCAGAGATCCCAGCACTGTGTTCACTGAGGAATGGCTCCCAGGAAATGCTGGAGCTGGAGTCTCACATCTGGCACGTGAATAAAGCCAGCACGGGGCAGCAGAACTGCCGTGATGCAACAAATCCACAGCACACTTTTATATTTATTATCCCATGCATAACCCAGTCCCCAGCAGATCTGAAGTTCCGGTTCCTGTGAGCAATAAGGGAGCATCTTCGGGATAGGATCTCTTTTGAAAGTGCCACTGAGGCATTTCTTTGCCAGATTTGTCTTAATTCCTTTATAATTATTATTATTTCTTCCCATTTTAATGCTCGTTATCTCTCCTGTCTCTTCCCTGCATTAGCAAAACCCCATTTCTGCTTCTCCTGTTCCTAGTGGCACCAACAGCCCAGCGCCTAAAAAGAGTTCGGGTAGTGTGGATTATCTGGCCCTGGACTTCCAGCCAAGCTCACCAGGGCCACACAGAAAGGTACTGGGGATTTTCTAAACTTCTGATTAAAAGCAATGCTAGGATTTTTTTCTGTGTATCTGTAAGAATTCTTGAGATCTTACAAGAAAATGAGCAAGATGCAACTCATGCTCCAGAGTTGGTGAGAAGGCACAGACCTGGGTGCTGGTTTAACCCTCCCGTCACGCTGTGGTCTCATGCAAGAAAGCTGCAGAACAGACCAAAATCCTGATACCATTCAGGAGGTCAGAGGGAGGGTGATGAGCTATAAGGGAGGATGGGAGTTGATGGCTGCTGATGGATAACCAGCCGGTGGCTGTCTTTCTCCTCCCCACAGCCCTCCACCTCGTCGGTTGCCTCAGACGAGAAGGTTGACTATGTGCAAGTGGACAAGGAGAAGACACAGGCGCTGCAGAGCACCATGCAGGAGTGGACTGATGTGCGGCAGTCCTCAGAGGCCACCAAGAGCACCAAGCAATAGCGACAGGGCAGATACCTAACAGGCAAATGTCCCAGGGGTTCTCCCAGCATGGGGCCCTACCAGACTTCCAGCTCCATTTGGACTGGATTTCTCTAAAACTGCTGTCTGTGGAGGGGAGGGGTTCTTTATTATCATTTTCTTTTAAGACAAAAGAAACTGAATTGCAGAGGAAGACTTGGCAGATACTGTTTGCCAGTGGTAAAGGTCAACTATGTTTGTTGGCTGGGTTTGTGCTTTAGCTGCTGAATGCACCATCCAGGAACTTTGATGTAGCAATACCAGGTTCCACCTTACACATTTGTTGCTTACAGTTATTAAAGCCACCAACTATATGCTAATATCATCTTTCCCCATCTTCTTCCATACCATGCCCATAAACCGTGCCACCTAGGTTTGGCAGCATCTCTTCCAGGACATCATTCCCCAGCACCAATTCTCTCCTCCTTATGATTGCCCTCTTCTCTGCCTCCTCTCAATCCCAAAACTGAGCAAAGACCATTCCTCTTTGACTTTATTTTCATCATCCCATCTCTTGTAAATAGTGATGTGTTCAAAACTTCTGATAGTTTTTTCTCACTGTGGGACAGCCTCTGTGTTTCTGGTAGTGATTTGTAACCATGATGAGCTCGAAGAGCTTCCAGACTGCCTTGTTGAGCTGGCTTTGCAGTCCAGGACTTGCCCCACCATGCATACATACACCAGCATGTGTTCACAGACACTTGCATGCACGCAGGAATACCCAGGTGTGATGGAGTGTCTTTTATGGTTGACTCTCAAAGTCAGTGGGTTGGAGAGGTTGGCTTTGGATGGCAGAATTTCAGCCTCTCTGAAGCCAATTGCCTGTGAATCTGGCCCTAGGAATCAAAATCTAACTTTTGTGGCACGAAAATAAGCCCAGAGAGGATGAGTCCTACCCCTGGCCATCATGAGAAGCTCTGTATGAGGCATTCAGAAAGGCTATGGGGCCCCTGTGTACCTGGGCTGATGTGAGGCTGAGTGATAAGTGGGACGCAGGAGGAGATGCAGGGACGAGGAGAAGGCAGATGCTGTACCTCAGAGGTCAGACTTGGGTGAAAGGCTCCTGTGGGCTGTATCTTGGGGGAAAGGAGTGGAATAACTGAAATGTTGGTCAGTGGTGAGGCCTTACGCTTGGAAGAGGCTGGTCAGAAGAAGCAGGACAGGGTGTTTCTATATTAAATTTATCGTAGCATACAGGTGGTTCATGATGGAAACAAAGGGTTGGTCTAAATATTTTTCCCCATCTTTGGTGATACCTCTTTGATACAAACAGGACTTTGTGATGGTAACGACCCCAGGCTCTGATAGTGGGTGGGAAGCTGCTGTTCCACTGCCTGCATCTTTAACACATCCAGGCTTTGGGATTGCTCCCCAAGCAGCTGCCGCACACAGAGAGTAGAGAAGGAAGAGGCAGCTTATTGCTAAGATAATAACTCATGATCTCATGAAAACAGGAAGAACTAATGATTGCCATGGAGCTGCCTGATTGCCAGACAGCAAGCGCTGACACAGATAAACAGACTGACTGCAAATCGAGAGCTAAACAAAAGGCACGTTAGAAGGATTAGGTAATAACATTTGCTAAACAGCTTGAGTTATTCTTTCTTCAAGATGAACCCCTCCCAGCACCAGGGGCTCTACTTCCCACAACCACCACCAAGAAAAGCAATCATTTCTATTAATTATTGATGCTTAATTGTTAACACATTTGTTTAATCTTGGCCTGAGTTTGGAAAGGGCCAGATGCAACTCACATGGGTATAGGATGCCAGACCCTTAAAGGCGAGGCTCTGCCTCATAAAATAAGTCTCCAGTTTCCAACACCAGTTTATGTTTTCCTCTGCCTTGCCATGAAATGGGAGGATATTAAGGGAAAAGCTCTGATGACCCTTTTAAGACATTGCAGTGTTGGCTTTTTACAAGAATAATGGAGCAAATATCCTCATGCTTATGGTAAAAATAATAATAATCTAGGAGAGAGATGAGAGAAGTCCCAAAGGGGAAGATTTAGCACAGCCAGATGCTTTGTGAAGACCAGAGCCTGTGCCTCTCATTGAGGACTTGCACGCTTCCATGGTGAGATAATGAAATGAAGAGCAGAGTGCAGTGCTTCATCTTTCTATAGGCCCTTTCATCACTGCTTCTCAGGGGAGACAAAACACTGAGTCTGGTCCAGAGCCCACTGAAGTCACTATGAAGATTCCCATGAAGCTCAGTGAGCTCATTAAGAGGATGTGGAGAGATCTTCTGGTCTTGGCATCCCACAGGTGCCTGAGACACGAAGGAAAAGCCAGTCCCATGGATCTGGTGTGCACTGACCTGGCTGGAAGTGAGCTCTGCACAGTCCGTGGTGAAAGGCAAAGAACTTGGCTTTCCTATTTCATCCTCCAACCTGCTATATACAAAGGAAGATCAGGTTGGGGAGGAGGGGCTATGACATACACTAAATGTATTTCCCTGCCAAAATCATGATGTTTGCCTCCTAAAATGCAGCCATCTCAGCAGAAACTTCAGAAATAGCCCTTCATGTTGCTTGGGGTCTCTCGCAGTGCAATTACACTTGAGATGAAACTGAGCCAGCTTAGGGCCAAAAAAATCTTGAGCTACACCAAAAGCATGAAAAAATCAAGTTGTAATTTGCATTCAGATCTTTTTCTTCACTTTTCTGGCCCAGTGCATTAGATATGTATGCAGGTGTTTGGAGCACGGTCAGACGTGTGTCTTCTACCTCATGTGAGGCTGGGAGATGGGGAGCTCAGCAAATCCTTCTGATGGTGCAGTTGTTTGAGAACCAAACCAGGTTGGGATGTGATTCTGCAGTGGGACTAGGTGCATCTAGTGCCCACTTCCATGTTTAATCCAGGGTATTAAGATTAGGAAAGCATAATCAGTACTAAACAGTACTGGAGAAAATAGTCCTTTTTCTCCATGTCCCACAAATGCTGACATTTGTTCATGGGCAGACCAAAAGCAGCTATTTCACAACTGCTGCTTACTATCTCCCTACCTTGCTTTGAGGTCTGTATTTCCCCAGAAACAGAAATATTCCTACCTTTTTTTCCTGCTGAGCATCAAGCAAGTGGCTCCTCCATACTAAGCAGCAACTCCTTGGCTCCATCCATGCATTGCCGTGTAGACGTGGCTGTACCAGCCCCTATGTAATCAATTGCTGCAGTGGAAATCATCATTCCTGCCCGTTGCTGAGCTGATTACAGCAGTCCCTGATGATTAATGTTTGTGCAGTATTTAGTCTTAAACTGTATTGAAAAGCAGCTGGCTTAATTACACGGACTGCCAAGAACTTTGTCCCGAAGGCACTGAGTTTATCACATCCACTCTATACTTGGATGTTCAAGTACGACAGACTCTTTTGTTAGAAATAGGTATTTTAGGAAGCTGAGAACACTGCTAATGATTCATTTTAATTGCAGGCAAAAGACCTGACTTGAGTCCTTACGTCAGAGCCTCCTCTTCAGCTATACAGTCTCATTTTTGACAAGGGATGTGCTTTTATACGTGTGTGCGCTCACGGAGGAGGGTTGACTGTAGGACAAGCATCATGACCTTGGTTTTTAGTTTTATGAAGCATCAGGGCCATGTCAGAAAGATTTAAAACTACTAATTTGGTGGGTTTAGGGGCAGAAATTTCCAGAAACTGTGTATTCCTTTTTGTGAGTTTGCAACTGCTGTTCACAACACTTCTGTCTCGTGAGATATAAGACTTGTCTTTGAACTGATTTGCTCTGACTTGACGTTTGAGTGTTCAGTGAGAAATAAATTTCTATCTCTAAATGGATGCCAGGATGAGATCTAGTCTCAAATATAAGAAAATATGTGCATGTGCAGATTGTGCTGGGACAAAGCTGACTGACTGGCAGATGGGGCTACATCTGGAGCTGGCACCAGAAGGTGGCCAAGGCTTGGGTTGACTGGGAGACAACTGAGATGAGTTTGGAGCCAGGGCCACCAGCCACTGAAGAGGGTTGTATATGGGTTGGGAGGAGAGAAGGTAGGGGTGTTTGCCAGCAAGATTTGAGTCTTGGTCTCCAAAACTTCATTTGGCATGAGTCTCAAGTCAGATCAGCAGAGAACTGAGGGTTGTGAAGAGTTTTTCTCAGAAAAAGCCATGGGGAGCCATAAAAGCTCCCCTCCCACCACTCTCAGGAATTAACCAGGGCACTTCACCCTTAGGGGAGTCATCCTGCCCGACATTCAGGAATCCCAATCAGAATCACAATAAAAAAGGTGGTGGGGACCCAGCTGTGCTGGTGGACACCTGGTTTTGGGGATCCCTTGGTTTAATCATTGGGAAGCAATGCCATGGCTTCAAAGCATGTCCCAAGAGAGGTTGTGCTGTCTCTGTCCTTGGAGGTTATCAAGACCAGAATGGATCAAGTCCTGAACAAATGGGTTGGACCTCACAGCAGCACCTGCTTGAAGCAGGGAATGGAACTGGAGATATCCCTTCCCCTTGATTTACCCTGAGACCCTACTGCTGGAACAGGGGCTCCTACATGTGAGGGAAAAGGAAAAACACCTAAATGCCTATAGCATCCTGAACAGGGCCAGGACCTCTTCTCTAGGCATGAAGTGACAAGGCACAGCTCAGTCCCTAAGGTCATATACTCTGGTGAAGTGGCCTAACCCACAATGAGGCCATTCCTTGCACCTGAGATAGGGCTGACTAGATCAGGCCAAGTCATCTAGGATAAGGACACACAGTCTGAGCCACTGGAAAACTGCTTGAACCCATAAAATTGACATTGACATTGACCCTATGGAGCCCCACCTGCATCCCTGTATCCCAGGATCCCACTCCCTTGAGTGTACAGGGAAGAGTTGGCTCCACATGGCCAATCATGGCTCATTGGCTGGGATAGAGTAGGTTTTTTTTGTAGTACCTTGAGTAGTTTTTCTTTCGTAGTACCTTGAATAGTGCTGTGTTCTTGATTCATGATGAAAACAATGTTGAGCAACGCTTGCTCAGAGACAAGGAGGACTTTTCAGCCTCTCGTGCTGCCTTGCCTGTGAGGAACTGGAGGTGTACAAGAAGCTGGGAGGGGACACAGCTGGGACAACTGGCCCAGAGTGGCCAAAGGGATATTCCATACCATAAGATGCCATGCTCAACAATCAAGCTTGGGGAGAAATTTGAATTTTCCAGGGCTGCCATTGCTCAGGGACCAGCTGGGCATTGGGCATGTTGATGGTGAGCAGCTGCATCACACAAATTTTCTTTTCTTTTCATCCTTTTTTAAAAAACTTGTTCAACTGTCTTTCACTCAACAAGCTTCTAACTTTTGCCCTTTCAATTTTCTTCCTCCTTCCCACTGCAGAATGGGTGAGTGAGCATCTGTGTGGTGCTTAAATGCCTGCCAAGGTTAAACCACCACATGGGCTTTGATGGGAAGATGTTTAGATAAACCGAGTGCTGACAAGGGGACCCAGAGAGGGGTTTGGCTCTCCTCCATGGGGATCTCCAGAAGCCCTTGGATGTGGGGCTGGGCACCCTTTTATGGGTGTCTCTGCTGGGGTAGGGATGGGCCAGAGGTACCCAGAGGCTCCTCCAGCACCGTGCTTCTGATTCTGTGATTCTGTGAATTAGCTCCACAGGTCCTGGCTGATCTCCTTAGTCTGGGAAAGGAAGAAGTGGGTGTTTCTCTTAAGTCATATTTGTATTGCACTGACATTTCCCCACCTGGTGACATTGCTTTTCCATGTAAAAGTTGATAGCTCCACTGTGCATCGTACTGGAGGAACGTTGTCAGTATGAGACCAGTGCAGTTGGACTGCGCCTATAGAGAAGCCCTATTTGCAATGGGAAGCGCAAAAAACAGACCCTAACCCCAGTCAGGTGTGGAGCCAAAGGACATGCATGGCTACCAAAAGGCCAAGCAAATCTGAGAGACCAGTCCAGCATCAAATCACAAGGCAGAGGCAGAGATGTATACACTTATGTCATGAGTTCTCCACAGCCTGAAGCAGTCCATCCCTCTGTCTGCTTGTCCTTTGTGTCCGATCCTTGTTCACAGCTCCTTGAGACATGCTGTGGTTCCTGCCTCAGTGGTTTCTCTTGGAGAAGAGCCAATACGTAGCAAGGTGTCACCAGCCAACTTACAATGAGCCTTCCTTAACACGCTGTGCCCAAATTTCAACATGTTCTGGAGCAGGAGCTGGGCCCCGTGGCTCCATCTCTTGAGCTAAAATTGCTTCTTGATGGGCTCGCTTGCAATCAGCAGACTCTTAATTTTCAATGCCAACTATTTCTAAGATAACGAGTGCATTTGTAGGCCAGTGGATTGACTATAAGGGCCATCCTTTTATTGTCTTTCAGGTGACGCCGCATTTTATCTTCAGGCGGGCCCAGGAGGTTCATTTAAACTAACTCCCACTTTCAGCCTGTAAAACGAAGATTACTATCTTAGTAATTATTTCCCCACCTCACAGGAGCATGGTGAGGCTTAATTAGTTGACATCGCAATTGCCATGTCCAGCATCGTACGTGACATTGCTCTGCAAAACTCACTGAGAACCTCATGTATAATTACCGATGTTGGGGCTTTCTCCTGAGTGAAGGAATGGGGGAAAAAAACATTTGCACAGCTTTGGTGCTCTGCTGCCTCACAGTCCCCAAAAACACCACATTTAATTTGGGAGCCCTTAGGACACAGTGGTTGAAAGCATCACGGAGAGAAGGGCTCCAAGGGAAACACGTTGATGAATCCCACAGGGCTAGGACAAGCCTTTAGAGTTAGCGATGTCCCACTCAGCTCTTGGTGAAGTCAGCGGTCCCCACTGACTTTGAGCATCATTGGGCGGGAATGGACCCAGCCAAAGTAGGATAGTTTTTGCCATTTGTATCTAAACCTGCAGCAAGGGCGGGTGAAAGCCCTGGCTTTGAAGCAGGGATATGTTGTGTGTTTCAAAGCCTATGACTGTTCTGAAAACGGAGGATTTTTTTTCAGTTTGTAGAAGGAAGGACAAGAGTAATCTGTGGCAAACTGTACAGTACATGTCTTCTTGTGGTGTCGCTGTTGGAATGGTTATGAAGTTTTCAAATCACTGTGGACAGCTAATCACTTAAGTTAATTAATTTATTCTTTACGGTTTGTTGTCGGGTTTTTTTTTTTTTTAATGTAATTGGAAACAATTATTTATCCTGTAAATCGGTCTTGAGTGAAACCTAGGTAATTCCTTTTTTTGCTGTTAATAAACGTGGTACATGACTGATGTGAAAGTGATCTCGTTTTTAAGTACTGTATATGCAGGGGGAAAGCAACAAGAAAATAAAAGAATGATAATAAAATGACGACTCTCATTGCTGACTGCCAGCACGGCTATGGAGTGGGATGGAAGGAGGAAACTGGATCACTCTGAATTATGCAGCACTTGGAAGCTTTCAAAACATTCTTCAGGTCATGTCGCTATGTATTTCCCACAGCTATACGTCCACTATCACCACAGACACTGCTCTGTCCCCATCTTTCCTGTAGCTCCATATACCGAAAGGCCACTCTCAGGTCACCATGCAGCCTTCCCTTCTCCAGGCTGCACAACCCCAGCTCTCTCAGCCTGTCCTCGTAGGAGAAGTGTTCCATGCCCTGGATCATTTTTGCGGCCCTTCTCTGGATGCACTCCAACAGCTCCATGTCTCTCCTGTTCTGAGGACTCCACATCTGGATGCAGTACTCCAGGTGAGGCCTCACCAGTGCACAGTGGAAGGGCAGGAGCACCTCTCTCGCCCTGCTGGCCACGCTGCTTTGGATGCAGCCCAGCATACGGTTGGCTTTCTGGATTGCAAGGGCACAGTGCTGGCTCATGTCCAACTTCCCATCCACCAGTACACCCAGGTCTTTTTTGGCAGGGCTGCCAGATAGTGATCACAGGCAGGAGGGCTGAGGGCTCCTTGGGCTGTGCTTCTGGCTTGGGTTGGAGAGGCTCAGGGTGCCCAGGGATGTGTCACCTTCGGACATCCCAGGATGTGCTCAGCACTGCTATCATAGAGTCACTCAGGTTGGAAAAGACCTTAAAGACCATCGAGTCCAACCACAACCTAACCATACTACCCTAACTCTAACAACCCTCCGCTAAATCATGTCCCTGAGCACCACATCCAAATGGTTTTTAAACACATCCAGGGATGGTGCTGTAGAACATGGCTGATAAGAGCTGTAAGATGTTCCAGATCTGCTCTGTGACCTGGGATGAGCACCAGAGGTCCCAGGCAGCCCAGCACAGTGTCCCCAGGCAAGTGTCACCCCCGGGTGGGATGTGGCTGATAAGAGGCAGGTGGCCACAGGGTGGTCATTGTCCTCACAAGGCCAACACGGGTGGAAGGAGCAGGGACAGGCACAGCAGTGGTAGGGCCATGCTGGGCTCTGCTCAGCTCTGAGGGGCTCCTGGGCGCAGTCACTGCTGTCAGCACTGTGGGGAACCCAACAGGATGGCAGCACTGGAGCTCCATGTGACAACAGGAGATGAACCAGGAATGAGAGAGCTGGGAGTGCAGGCTCGGTGTCAGGAACGCAGAGGACAAACCACAGTGCTGGTCCCAACATGTCAACAGCCACAAACCACCTCATCGGATGACCAGGACACCACGTCCCAGTCATACCACCCCACAGCACTGGGGCTAAATGTTACCCCATGGGATGGGGAGAGAGCACCCATGAGGGACACCAGGGGATCCCAAGTGGGGGAAGACATAGGATGATAATTTTTGGTTTGAGGGTAGCACAGTTAGCCCCAAGATGTATAGGATCTCCACTGTTGGAGATATCCATATCTAGGCTGGACACAGTGCTGGGGCACCTGCTCTAGGTGACCCTATTGGAGCATGGTGGGAGCAGACCATCTCCTGATGGAGTTGGGAGGCTCCAGCAGCATGCACGTGGCAGCTACACGTGGTACTGGGGAGCTGCCACTGCAGTGCAAGAGCTGGGGGATTGCAGTGCTGGGCAGGATGGAGTGAGAGGACCAGGGTACCTCCCCTCCTCACCACCATGCTCCATGCGTGCCCAGGGACATGGCAGCATTGAAGCCAGCTGAGGCTAAGGCCACGAGTGGGCTCAGATGAGGATAGAGGCACAGAGCCAGAGACACAGCGTGGCCGAGCCCAGCGGGGCTCGTATTCAACCGAATGTCCATCAATACACCAAGGTCCCTTTCCATCAGGCAGCTTTCCAGCCACTCCTCCTCAAGCCTGGGGTTGCCTGGGGTTGTTGTGACCAAAATGCAGGACCGACTTGGCTCTAATGAAACTCACACAGTTTACCTTATCCCATCAATCCAGTCTATCCAGGTCCCTCTGTAGTGCCTTTCTCCCCTCAGGCAGATCAACACTCCCTCCTAACTTGGTGTTGTCTGCAAACATATCAAGGGTACACTCAATGCCCTCGTCAAGATCATTAATAAAGATGTTAAATAGAAGCAGCCCCAGTACTGAGCCCTGGGGGATACCACTTGTGACTGGCTGCCAGCTGGATTTAACTCCACTGATCACAACTCTTTGGGCCCAGCCATCCAGTCAGTGTTTCACCCAACAGAGCATATGCCCATCCAAACCGTGGGCAGCCAGCTTCTCCACGAGGATGTTGCAGGGGACAGTGTCAAAGGTTTTACTGAAGTCCAGGTAGACCACACCGACAGCTTTACCTTCATCCACAAAGCGGGTCACCTTGTCATAGAATGAAATCCGATTTGTCAAACAGGATCTACCATTCATGAACCCATGCTGACTGGGCCTGATCCCATGGTTGACCTTTAATTGGTCCATGATGGCTCACAAGATTATCCATTCCATAACTTTCCCTGGCACTGAGGTGAGACTGATAGGTCTGCATCTACCAGGATCATCTTTCTGGCCCTTTTAGAAGATGGGCGTCACATTTGCCACTCTCCAGACCGCCAGGACATCCCCAGTTAGCCAGAACTGTCGAAGGATGATGGAGAGTGGCTTGGCAACCACATCTGCCAACTCCCTCAGCACTCTAGGGTGCCGCTGCTTTGTATACAGGTCCCCCCTCCACTGCTTTGTATACAGGCCCCCCTACATTTTCCATACCCCTCTCCCCATTTCCTGGGCTGTGGGATCGTTTGTCCCTCTGCCCTGTTAGTTACAGAACCAGGCTGCACCGGGCTGGAACCATAACACCGCCCCAGTGCCCCAAAGTCCCGTTCGACAGCCTGTAGGCTTCTCTCAGCAACTTCATGGCTGCTGGCCTGAACTATCAGTCAGCGATAAGAATCAGAGGGATGAAACAGACCAGGGAGTCTGAGCTGCCGCTCCTCAGGGCCTCCCTCCCTTTCCCAGCAGCTCTTGCCTTTTTACCGCCGTTTTACCCTCCTGGGAAGGCTCCCTCACTGCGAGACTCCGCTATGAAGCTGATCCACACGTGATCTTCTTTGCAGAACTGGCCCCGCTGAGGATTCCCAGTGTGCCCTGGATGCTTCCCAGCATGCTGCAGGACTCACAGGACCTCCCCGTGTTCTCTGGAGGATGCTGCATTACCTCACTAGGACGTGGGCTCCTGCTCGGGATGTGCTCTCTCCCTCTGCGGCACATCTGTCTGTGGGCACCTCACAGCCACCGGTCCCTCTTTTCCCCCGGCCCAGCGCCCTTCCTCCTCCTCAGGCGCGTGCCCCCGAGCCCCACATAGCAGCACTCTCCTGCACCAGCACCTTTCGTGCTGCAGCTGTCCCGGACCCACTACCACCACAATGACACAGGCTGCAGCAATGATGTTTTTATTCATCTCATGCATGCATGAAAATGGAGGTGATGATCTAGGAGATGTTGGCATGCACCCCGTAGAAGACGTTGTTGTCATCAAGGAGTTTTCTGCACACGAACCTTAGGTGGACTGAGGCATGTTCCCCTCCTGCCAGCTGACCGTCCCCCTGAAAATACCAGGCTGTCAGATGGACAGAAGTGGTTCACGGAAATCACTCTCCCTGTTCTCTGCTCCGTCTGCCCCTTTCTCTGTTGCCTGGCCTACTCTCACACTGGCCCTGGATCTCCCAAGGCCAAAGATGAACACAGCAGGGCATGTACTTTCCCTGGGCACTCTCCCTTGCAGGGACATGGGCAGCTGCGGGATGTGGGCCTCTTGTCCTTCTTCACAGGTCCCCATTGGGAACATCGCAGCCGTGGGTGCATTTCCTCTCTCGACTCCAGTACTGCCTTCTGCCCTGAGCAGCAGCCTCCCCACACCAACGGACTGCACTCACTTGCTCTGCTGCTTTTCCTGCCGTCCATCCACAGAATGTGCACTCTGGCTGGATCTGGATGAGGAGTCTGCAGAGAGACTCTTGCTCTCCCCTGTGCCGTGCGCTGTATTCCTGCACTGCTGGCGCCTGACATTTTTCACGTGGTACTGCATGAGGATCGCCATATATCTCTCCATTAAGGCTATGTTGGCCGCGATCTGGCAGAGCAGGTCGTAAACATTGTCCTTTTCCCAGCACTCAGTTTCCGAGGAAGCTGAGGCCATTGTTCCTGATCCCTACAAGTGAGAGAGCATGGGCACGGTGAAAGGGATGCAGGCTCGTTTTGCAGAGCATCACCCTACAGGGCTCCGATTGGTGCAGAGCATTTCCATGGGGCTCACACCACCTCTGGCAGGCCCTGTTGTGTGGGGGTCTCCCACTGTGCGACAGCCCAGTGGCTGGGCAAGTCCCTGGGGAGAGCTAATGGACCTCTGGGGGTCTGCTTTCCTTGCATGTCTTCAAGTACATGGGCTTTACGGTTCCCTGCTCCCCAGCCACAGTACCCTCCCTGCATGATGCAACTTGATTGCTCACCTGTCCCCGAGGTCTTCTTAATCTTCTCCAGTGGTCATGGGCAGTCGTCAGCAGCCAGAGAATGCAGAAAATTATCAAGGGACCTTTAAGGAGCCAGGTTTTCCTTCTTTGCACAAGGTAGTCCCAAAGGTGGCCCAAGATGCCAAGCAAGCTGTAGGCCTTCTGCTTGGTGCCTGGGGACTGCTGCTTCATGCCCTGTGGAACAGCAGCCTTGCTGCCCCTGTCCCAGGCCGATTTAGGGCACTGGGAAAAGCCAAGCCAGCAGAGCCAGGAGGAGGTCAGGTTCTTGGTCTCCAGTGGAAGCTGCTCCTCAGGAAGGATCAGCTTTTGGTCCCAATTCCAGACCCAGCTGAGATAGCTGGCACAGCCAGGGCCATGTCCCACAAATGGAGACATGGTCAGAGCAATGGCCAGGAAGATAGTCAGGCTGAGCTTCATCCTGTTCTCTCCCAAAGAATAATCTCTACTCACAAATGGCTGTCACCCAGAGCAGAGCGCCAGCAGTGACCACCGGGACAGAGCGGCCACTCCACGTGTCTGAGCTGGGGGAGGCTGCCAGCATGACTCGACAAAGACTGATGTTATGCCCTGCTCTGTGATGGCACAATGCCTTTCCCCTGCACCGGCCATAGGATTCCCAGCGTGCCCTGGTGGATGCCCTGGTGGATTCCTCAGATTTGCATCTGAAAATCAAGGCAGAGGGTCGAAGCTCAGAGAATTCCTCCACGTGCCACTCTGACAAAGCAGGAAGCTGACACGGCAGTAGCCGGAAGGTTTTGGAAACCTGCTTGGACACGAGTTTTGTGAAAGACTCTGAATAATAGCCAGATACACTGTGCTTTTCTTCTAACTTCAGCTTCAGCTCCATTTTGATTTCCCATCAGCAGCACTTTCAGCCTAGCAGACTTAAATACAAGAAGCGTGCTCTGCTATTCATCTAGAAAAAAATACAGAAGGGATTGTCGTCTACATTTGGAGCAGCGTGGCTCCTGCGCATGGAGGAGGGCCCCCATGCACCCATCTCAGGGCTGGGGACCCAACACCCAAATCCCACCTCCCCGTCCCACCTCCGCTTTTGGTCTCCACTGTATGTTGCTCCTCCTGCTCAGCTTTAGCCACACTCACCAAGTTAGGATATTAGCCAGCTAAAATAACACCCCTAGTGATATTTGAGCATGCTTGCCCACTAATATTGATTCTATCTGACTTGCAACTTCATCAAGTTGAGCAGCCATTGGTGTTCTGTTAGCCCAAAGGCATGGTTGTGAGCACACCAAAAGTATGTGTTGTACAAATTTTAGTGATCACTCAAAATCAATATATCAGAGTATACAAAAGTTGAAGATTTTTTCTAACCGGTTATAGATTAACACAGAATGGGACCCTCAGGGATTTTTTTTCCAGGTTGCAGAAACTCAGGTCATAAGCCAAACACGTGTTTGTTCTTTTTAATGGGCTTAACAGTATTTCTTATCAGTATGCTATGTTCGTCTTGTCTCTTTCCTTACGTTTGGAGTATTGTCAATCGAGGCCTTGATGCAGTTATTATGATTATGTTATTAATACGATTAGTGTTATTATTTTATAGAATGCTAATAGTTTGCTAATAAACAAAAAAAAGTGGGAATTGTGGGAATACGAGAAAGACTATTCAGAGCAGCAGCTGTGAATCAAGATAAGCGACGCTGAGAACTAAGGACACCACTGGAAGAAGAGAAAAGCAAAAGGAATGGCCCATGGCCCTGATTGGATAAGCACCTGCATACAAGGTCATGGAATGTTTGCGGGATACTGTGTTGACAAGTAAAGGTGGATGGAAAAGTTGTAAGGGAGGATGGGGAAGCTAAAAAAGGAAACTTGTGAATGTAACAAATGATTTGGATCGTTCACATCTGAGTCCGTGCATCAGACGCTGCATCTAGCTATCAGAGCAGGTCGAAAAGAATCATAGAAACACATAATGGTTAGGATTGGAAGGGACCTTGAAGATCATCTAGTTCCAGCCCCCCTTCTAGAGACAGGGACACCTCCCTCTAGACCAGGTTGCCCCATCCAACCTGGCCTTGAACACCGCTAGGGTAGGGCATCCACAACCTCTCTGGGCAACCCGTGCCGGTGTCTCACCACCCTCACAGTAAAGAATGTCATCCTAATATCTAGTCTAAAACTACCCTCTTCCAGTTTAAAGCCATTTCCCTTTGTCCTGACACTACTTGCCCATAAAAGAAGTCCCTCCCCAGCTTTCCTGTAGACCCCCTTCAGGTACTGTACGGCCACTATAAGGTCCCCTCAGAGCCCTCTCTTCTCCAGGCTGAAGAGCCCCAATTCCATCAGCCTGTCCTCATAGGGAAGGTGCTCCAGCCCTCTGATCATCTTTGTGACACTCGTCTGGACCCGCTCCAACAACTTCATGTCTTTTTTGTGTTGGGGGCTCCAGAACTGTACAGTACTCCAGAAGTGGATGCAGTACTGCACGTGGGGGCTCACGAGAGCAGAGCAGAGGGGCAGAATCACCTCCCTCGACCTGCTGGTCACACTTCTCCTGATGCAACCCAGGATACAGTTGGCCTTCTGGGCTGCAAGCACCGTTGGCAGCTCATGTTGAATATTTCATCAGCTGATACTCCCAAATCCTTGTCCTCAAGGCTGCCCTCAAGCCATTCAATGCCCATCCTATATCTTTGCTTGGGATTGTACCTGGCCCTACCCAGGTACAGGACCTTGCATTTGGCCTTGCTGAGCTCCATGAGGTTGATATGGACGCACCTCTCAAGCCTGTCCAGGTCCCTCTGGAGAGCATCCCTTCCCTCTAGCATGTCAGCTACACCACTCAGCTTGGTGTTGTCTGCAAACATGCTGAGGGTGCACTCCATCCCACTGCCCATGTTGTCTACAGAGATGTTAAACAACGACGGTCCCAGCACCGACCCCTGAGGAACGCCGCTCATCACCGGTCTCCACTTGGACACTGAGCAGCTGACCGCAACTCTCTGAGTGGGACCATCCAGCCAATTCCTTATCCAGCCAGTCGTCCCGTCCATCAAATCCATTTTTCTCCAACTTGATGACCACGATGTCATGCAGGACAGTGTCAAACGCTTTGCACAAGTCCAGGTAGGTGACGTCAGCTTCCTTTATCCACTCATGCTGTAACTCCATCATAAAAGGCCACCAAGTATGTCAGGCAAGAGTTGCCCGTGGTGAATCCACCCATACTCCGTGTACACAAGGTCAGGTGCTCCTCTCCCATCAGCTTCTTCCATCCTTTTGTCCCCATCGACCCAACAGCAATGAGTACTGCTGTAAGACACTAAGCCTCTATACTGAATTGATTTCCTTTATTTATATGTAGGGATGAAAATAAAAGAATATATGAGAGTATACACCAAGAGATTCGATCCTTTGCTTACAACCCCCATAGGAATGCCTGTGCTTTGTCTTCTCCACAGCAACAGTGTTCCCCCCTGGCACCCCACAGTCAAGATTAGGCCCCACACACAGCACCGAAGGCACACACTTCTGCCACTTGAGCTCAAGCAACCTTTACTAGAAACGCAAGTAAGAAGCAGGTTGGGACAGTGGGTGGGGGGCATTGTGGGACAGAGCTACGATCCTATAGACACACTGCCCAGTGCTTGTGTTGGCTCCTGCCACCAAAATCATCCCCCGTTCTGTGACTGATTATGTATAAAGCTCTGCTTTACATAGTATGCACTTATATAGAGTGCGTACAGTGTATCTGGTTGTGTTCCTTTCCTAGCAAGTCAGTATTTTAAGAAATAGCTAGTGAGTTTAGGGGTCTTAGCTCAAGGCATCCTAAAAGAAAGCCCAGTTGTCAAGCCTGGCAGATCTGGCCAGAAACCAGGAAACACCAGAGTAACCAAGTCCTAAAGACACATCTAGACAAACAGCTGGGTCTATCATGTACACTCGAAGCATCCAGAGGTCACCAGTGACACAAGAAGGGCCCAGTGGAGTCCCAAAGAACCAACCAGAGCCGCTCAGTCTCTTATAGCTGTGGGCAGTTTGTGACCCTCAGCATTGTCCAGGTTGATCTGCTGCTGCTCAGTACCGCCAAGCAAGCTTGCAAGCTCACTACCTTGGAATACTGGCATTGCAGTGTTGGCTGCTGGGCCTTATTCAGCCTTTTCCCACCGTTCGATGCACCTCAAGGTGGGCTGGCAAAAGCACATTAAAATAAAACAACCCAGGAAAGGTTCCCCAGAACTCAGTGCCACAGGAAGGACTGCGCGTGAGCGGTCTCCATCCCCTGGGCTTTGCGGGGTCCATCCTCACCCCTACCCCATCCCCTCCCCAGGCTGGTGGCAGCAGGCAAGACAGCGCTATGCTGAAGCAGAAGGGCACTTCTCCAAGCTGTTGGCGGACACTTGTCTCCGCAGGTGCTTAGCTGCAGGGGTTAATTTAAGGCATTAAGTGCATAGAAAGCAGTAGGACCCTCCAGGTGCCAACAACAGTCTCCAAATCAGCCCCTGAATCTTTTTCCATTGCATTGTTCCCCAAATTCTCTCCTGAGTTGCTCACTGTCACCGAGGTGAGAAAGAGGAGCCTCCAGCTTTGGGTCAGCCCCATGGACACGTGCTGTCTGCTAGATACCAGTCGCTAGAAGACGAGTCCATGAAAAGAGCCAGATCCACCTCCACCCGCCGCAGGACTGCATCCTCCTGATGAGCTGTCATCGTCCTTGTCCCTCTCAAAGTCTCTCCGCCACAGCGGGGATTTTGGCAAGGTGGAAATGTAGGCAACTCTGTTCCTCGCCTCTTTTTCCTGCTCCTGTAGGAGAAATGACAGAAGTATATTGCTGTTATTTGCATGGAAATGACCCTTGGGAATTGCTCCCTCCTTCCCTGTGCTGTCCCTTTTGCCCCTGAGAATTTTCCCAAAATTAATCGGGGGTTACTATGGCATGTACTCATCTCTAGAACTTGGTTGGAGAGATGCATCTAAGTGTCACATCTCTCCACCCACATGGGTGATCCAAAACCAGCCCCTTGACAGCCACCTTGGGAGAGGAGGGAGCCAGGTAAAAAATGCTGTGAAACTTCTGGGAAGGAGAAATGAGAGGGAAGCTGCCCTGCAGCCACCCAGGTCAGAGCAGAAGGAGGGCAGGAGGTGTTCCAGGCACAGAGCAGAAATTCCCATGGTGCAGCAGGGCAGAGAATGACCATGGAGGAGCATCAGAGACAAAGCATTATCAACTGACCACAGCTCCCATTCCATGTTCCCCTGCTCTGATTGGAGGGGAGAAGGTAGAAGAGAGTGGATGGGGAGGAAGTGATTTTAGTTTGCTTTTAGTTCTTATTATTCTACTAACTGGCAACAAATTAAATTTATCTTCCCCGAGCTGTTTTGCCCGTGATGGTAAACAGTGAGCCATCTCTCTATACTTATCTTGACCCACATGAGCTTTGTCATCTTATTTTCCTTCTCCTGCTAAGGAGGGGGAGTGGGAGAGCAGGTGGGTGGGTGGCCATGGTCCACTCACCACAAATGGATGCTTGGAGAAAACATGATGCAGGGCTGCCCAGGACAGACATCTCTGAGTCATTCTCTTGTGCCTTGTGTTGTCTGTCTCACTGATCCCATACATCAACCTCAACACCCAATCTCAATGGGCAAATGCAATCTGTATACAGCTGGGATCTACCTGCAAGTAGAGGATGTTGTCTTTGGAGATGGCTTCCATCAAATCCTTATTGAGGGAGGGTTCGCTGTGCAGGTGGCTGGTTTCTGCCACAGCCTCGTGCAGTGGGGAGCTTGGCCTGCCTGCCCGCTGCCTGTAGAAGAGCACATAGGCAGTGTCCTTGGGGAAGAAAGAAGTCACATTGCTGACTGATTCGAAGGAAGAGAAGGAAACCCTGGTGTCGTTGAAGAGGTACCACTGGATTTCAAAGTCCAACTGCTTGTCAGAAGCCGGTTTTGGTGTCCCATCCCAGGGCTGTGCGTGGGGCACGGTATCAGTGCACTCTCTGGAGTAGCAGTAGTAGTGGCCGCTCTCGGAGGAGATGCCCGAATGCACCACCACGCTGCAGAGATCGTACACGGCGGACACGAAGGTGCTGCCCAAGTCGGACCTGTCCTTCCCACGCTGGCAAATGTCCTCAGTTTCCTCTGAGCTGACGAGGATGGGCAGTTTGAGCACCACAGGGATGGAGACATTGTCCAGGATCTTCCTCCTCTTCATGGTCTGCGGGTCGAAGGAGAACCGCAGCAGTGTGAGGATGAGGTAGTGCGGGCCCTCTGTCAGCTCTGCCACCTTCTCAGCATCCTGCAAGGAAGCACATTTCTCGCAGTGGTACTTATTCTCTGCTGTCAATCTCTCTGGGGACAGAAAATAGTTGATTAAATCCGGGACGGATCGAGAGTCCTTAGGAGCACATGTCTGCTTCCCAAAGGCCAAGTGAGGATCTTTGGTTGTATCCACACCAACAGCATTGTTGCTTAAGGGATGTGCTGATTCTCTGGGCTCCCGAAAACCCAGTGTTTCCACTGGCACCGGCTGGGCTGCGGGATCTCCAGACACAAGGGGCTTCCTCCGGACCCAGGGTGACCCTGTTGGCTGGCTTGGGTTTTTGAGGGGCTCAATAAACTGTGGGCTGATTTCTTCCACGGGTAAAACAGAGGTGCTTTCTGGACCGCGTATGGGCCTATCAGGAGGGGGGAACGCCAACGACAGGTCTGTGAAGGCTTCTTCTCGGGAGGAGACATTCAAACACTTCAAGCAACGAATCTTTGTCATCATTTTACCCCCAAACATCTTCTCGATCAATGTCTTGTTTAAAGAATGATGCTCCATGGCTTGAGACATCAAGCTGGATTCCTTGAGCTTCTGGTAGATCCTCTTTCCAGTTTTTTCTTCTTCATGTAATCTTTGGCAGAAGAAAAAAGATGGCAACATAGAGCAATAAAACATAAAGAACGAGTTTCTACAGTATGGTTTCTTTTCTCCACTCGTCGGAGTTAACGTATGATAACCTGTCTGTGCACAGGGGTCTGATGCCAAGTGTGGTGTTGCAGAAAGCAAAGATGGACAATGTGCATTGACCCCACTTCTAGGGGCATCACTAGGACACTGGGGATTCGGGATTTTTAGGTGAAAGAAAGGCAAAATCAGCATTTTAAAGAGGAGGCTTGTCAGGCAAACACTTTTCCAGTGACCTTGGTGCCATTTCAGAAATTTTCAAGCTGAATTCATTTCTTACCCCCAGCTCGGCACAAACAAAGTTCTATTAAGGAGCCCCACACTGGTTTTCCCATCTTTTACACCAAATCTCTCAGATCTCAGCCACTTGCACCACTTCCACAGGGGTCAGCATTTCATATTACACTAAGTCTTGGGGAATCATCATGTCTGGGCTCCAAAATTGGAGTGCTTGCCACATACCGATCCAGAAGGTACTTGAGATACTCCGAGCAGTCCTGCTGAGCACCGGGGGTAAACCAGGGTGGCCAGGAGGCAGAGAGGAAACTCTCGGGTGAGATGGCAGGTCGCTGGCACCGAGAGGGAAAAACACAATTAAGCCACTGAGTCTTACTTCATATAGGAGAAAACTGGCTTGGTTTGCTGCAAGCAGGACTGGAAGGATGAATTTCAGCCCTGCTGAACATCCTTTTGCTTGACTTTCAAGAGGAGAAGAGCTTCTGCGTGCTCACTTTTACCAGTATGTATCACTTAGGTGCTCGTATGAAGTAACCATGCATTTATTTCTTCATTCAGTTTTAAAATGGTTTGTGTTCCTGACCCAGAGACTTCTACTTAATTCAGCCTGAACTTAATTTGATCCTTAATTTGATACCAAGTCCATTTAAGGAAAAAAAAAATCCACTAAACTTCCACCCATCCTTCTGCAGGCAGGCAATCTGCATTACTGGATAATGTAATCAGTGCCATTAGGCAATTGTTGTCTAATTAATATGGTGAAAGACCCATCATTGGCTGAAGAAATGACTTTAAGTACTGGCCCAAAAGAAAAATAACTAGAAGGATTGCAGGAAATTACTAGGAAATTATTAACTATGAACTACACAACAGGCAAGTATGCTCGTGCACATCAAACACACCATAACCTGCTTTGAAAAAACAGGCTTTTTTATGACCAAATATTCAAGTTAAGATGTGCTCTATATTACCCCCTGAAAGTGATCTGTAATGGATCTGTAATGGTGTAGCACCACAATGTAACAAGCCAAAGCTGCCAGTCAAGTCTTGGAAAATGGAGAGGTACGGGTAAATGGGCTCACAGCAAGTGAAAATTCAAACCTGTCTTTGGGGGACAGATGGGTGTTTTCAGGAATGGGCCTAGATGTGACCCATCTGGAGTCACTCACGTTAAACTTCAGGCAGAAAGCACTCATAATTAATTTGTTTATGGGTTAATTTTTTTTTTACTTTCCCTCACATACAAAAGATTCATAACATCTGCATTCCAAAGGTTTGTTGCTGTTGTGGTTTCTGGTCTTTGGTTTTTTGGTCTACCAAAGCCATTTTTAAGGCACTTTCTACTGACTGACTGCAGTTTGCAGTGAGGCAAGGGGACAAACAGGCTGTTCCAGCCTTCTTCCTTGCTGCACAGCAAGAAACAGAAACTGCTGTTTTACACCAACAAGCTTTTCAGCTGGCCACACATATGAGCTATTTCCAAATGGATTTCATTGTCAAAACTATTAGTTATTGCATCAGTCAAAGCCAGGACGACCAGAGGCCGAAGAGAGGCAGCCTGGTGTGAACACAGCTCACTTTCACAGATGACAGGAGCTCAAGACTCACTTTGCCTCCTCCACCCCCAAAATCAGCATCTTTCCTGTCAACAAAATTTGTCCCGTTATAAAAATGCACCCAGATCCACAACTCCTTATCAGCACATTGGAGTTGGCAGGAAGCAACTTGGAGACGAGCCTTTCCACAGCCGACAGTCCAAACAAATAACTAGAACATGAAATAATTACCTGACTGTGCTCCAAAAATGCAAAGAGCCACTGGAGTTTCGTCATCAAGGGCTGGGAGTTGCCCTCGGTTAAATTCAACACCGAATGCCGAAAGCTGCAAAAGAAAACCAGAGATGCAAAACAAGATGGGCAATTAGTGTGGAAAGCACGATGCCAGTGCAAAGAGCAGCCCTGGAGCAGTCCTAAGTGGGAGCAAGGGAGCAACAACTCACTCCGAAGCCATGAAAAGAGACTGTATGATACTGTTCATGTAGCAAGTGTTTCCCAAGTTAATTAAGCCGATCTTCCCTGTCTCTGATTTGGAGGCCAGGCGTGGGTAGAAGCAGGCCAGCTCATTCTTCTGGGAGGTCCAAGCATTTTGTCCCAAGAGGTGTTTAATCCGGTCTTCGTTTGGAATTGGAAGAGCCTTGGAAAGAGAGATCAGTGACACTAATTGTTATCTTTCTGATGGACAAATGCAACACTCCTCTGCAGGAGGTGTTCATGGCACAGCTCATCCTCGTGCTCTTCACATGAACGTGCTGTTTAGCTACTGGTATTACTAATTTAGAGGCACTCAAGACTAATACTATGGATAAAACCCACGGTCATGACAAGGACTTCTGCAGGCCCACCATAAGAGAAGTCTCTTCCCAAAATGCAGCCAACTAGCCTACATGGGGCTCACCCTCAGAACCATAAACCCTTTCTTCTGCCATGGTTTGAAGTGTTGAGGTTAGGACATTCCTACCAGCAGAACAGCCCCTCTGCACTACGCTGCAAATTGAGATGTCATTTATTTAGGGGGCTGTAAGAAAGAAAGGGACAGACACTTTAGCCAGGTCTGTTGCGACAGGAAAAGAAGAAATGGTTTCAACTAAAAGAGGGGAGATTTAGATTGGATTTAAGGAAAAAAGTTTTTAATTATAAGGGTAGTGAAGTACTGGAGCAGGTTGCCCAGAGAGGTAGTGGTGCCCCATCCCTGGAGACATACAAAGTCAGGCTGGATGGGCTCTGAGCACCTGATCGAGGTGTAGGTGTCCCTGTTCATTGCAGGGGAGTTGGACCAGATGGCATCTGAAACATCCCTTTCAACTCAAATGATTCTATGATTGCATTTGAAGTACAGAAAAACAGCCAAGAACCAAATAGCTTACTTTTATAGCTTCCAACACTGGTTCATAGAGATCTGGAAATCCTGAGAAGCGGAAGAACATGCAGTGGATGAGCTCAGCCAGCTGCTCCAGGGAGCTGGTGGCAGAGTTGGAGTCCTCCTTCTTCAGTGAGGCCACAAGCCTGGGGATGTGAGGGAGCAGCTGGAAAAGGAGAGTTCATTATCTCAAAAATAGCTCCAAGTAATTCACAAAGCTTTAACGGAATGACATTCAGATCCAGGCAGAAAGGACAGTCAACAGAAGCTGACTTCAGTCCTGTGCCAGACTTCATCATTCACCCTATGAACTCAACAGCAAATCTTCCATCAAATTTAGCAGTGCAAATTCAGGGTTACCAGTCTTGAGGGGTTTCATATTGTACAGCACCTGCAAGTTTGTGCTGTCATTTCCATTCTTTGTGAAGATCAGCATCTGCTAAAACATACACTGGAAAGGATTGTTATATGCTGAATACCGAGTTCAGGGATTCAGACCTACAGAACAGGTGAACTAACGTACAAAAAGTGTTATATGGTATGCTGTATTTTATTCCATGCTGCATAAAATAAACTGGAATTGGTATGGTCGGATGGGTAGCGACAGGCCCATAAAAAGTACATTTGTTATTTTGCATTCACCTAGAAAACTTCAACAGGAGCAAACAGACCAAAAGGAGAGAATGATAAATTGCTCACGGGCACCCTCTGCTGACCCCACAGCCACACAGAAAATTAAAAACCTCATCCCAGTGCAGCAGATGAACTGGAGTAACCCTGAAATTACACAGCATTTTTCGTGTTTCTGCTTTGCTTCATTTTACCCCAGAACAATTCTGGAGTAAAGGCTCAGAATCCTCAGTGCACCCATTTCTGTCCCACTGTAATGGTGGAACAAGTCTGAGTCCTCCTCATGAAACTGAATGTATATAAGTCCATGGGGACGGATGATATCCATCCTAGGGTTCTGAAGGAGACGGCTGATGTGGTTGCCGAGCCGCTCTCCATCGTATCTGAAAAATCATGGCTGTCTGGTGAAGTCCCCGGTGACTGGAAGAAGGGAAACATTACTCCCATTTTTAAGAAAGGGAGAAAGGAAGACCCGGGGAACTACAGGCCAGTGAGCCTCACCTCTGTACCTGGGAAGGTCATGGAACAGATCCTCCTAGAAGCTATGCTAAGGCACATACGAGATGAAGAGGTGATTCGAGACAGCCAGCACGGGTTCACCAAGGGCAGATCTTGCCTGACCAATCTGGTGGCCTTCTATGATGGAGTGACGGCTTCGGTGGACGGGGGAAGGGTGATGGATGTCATCTACCTGGACTACTGCAAAGCCTTTGACATGGTCCTTCCCCACATCCTTCTCTCTAAATTGGAGAGGTGTGGATTTGAAGGATGGACTGTTGGATGGATTAGGAATTGGCTGGCTGGGCACATTGATCACAAAGTGTTGTGATCAATGGTTCTGTGTCAGGGTGGAGGCCGGTCACAAGCGGTGTCCCTCAGGGGTCGGTCTTGGGACCAGTGCTCTTCAACATCTCCATCAGTGACACAGATGATGGCATCGAGTGCACCCTCAGCAAGTTTGCGGATGACATCAAGCTGAGCGGTGCAGTCAATACACTGGAAGAAAGGGAGGCCATCCAGAGGGACCTGGACAGGCTGGAGAAGTGGGCCCATGAAAACCTAATGAGGTTCAATAAGGCCAAGTGAAGGGTGCTGCACTTGGGTCAGGGCAATCCCAGGTATTTATACAAACTGGGGGAAGATCTCCTTGAGAGCAGCCCTGCGGAGAAGGACTTGGGGGTCCTGGTGGACAAGAAGCTGGACATGAGCCAGCAGTGCACACTTGCAGCCCGGAAGGCCAGCTGTGTTCTGGGCTGCATTAAAAAGGGGTGGCCAGCAGGGAGAGGGAGGTGATTGTCCTCCTCTAGTCGGCTCTTGTGAGGCCCCATCTGCAGTACTGCGTCCAGGCCTGGGGCCCCCAGTACAGGAAAGACGTGGAGCTCTTGGAGCAGGTCCAGAGGAGGGCACTAAGATGATCAGAGGGCTGGAGCACCTCTCCTATGAGGAAAGGTTGAGGGAACTGGGATTGTTCAGCTTGGAGAAGAGAAGGCTGCGGAGAGATCTCATTGTGGCCTTCCGGTACTTGAAGGGACCGTATAAACAGGAGGGGGAACAGCTTTTTTACGAGGGTGGATAGTGATAGGACAAGGGGGAATGGTCTTAAGCTGAGACAGGGGAGGTTTAGATTAGATATTAGGAGGAAGTTTTTCACCCAGAGGGTGGTGACGCACTGGAACAGGTTGCCCAAGGAGGCTGTGGATGCCCCATCCCTGCAGGCATTCAAGGCCAGGCTGGATGTGGCTCTGGACAGCCTGGTCTGGTGGCTGGCGACCCTGCACATAGCAGGGGGTTGGAACTAGATGATCACTGTGGTCCTTTTCAACCCAGGCCATTCTATGATTCTATGATTCCTGGTCCTCCCCTTTTCTCTCTTCTGCTCTTTCTCTCTTTCTTTTTTTCTCCTCAAAATGTTGCAGATTTTAACTATTTCCTTTCCAATGGGAAAGTTTTGGAGAGGGCAATGAATGAAGCCCAGTACAATTTTATGAACCAATATTTTGCCAAGCTGCAATTGGAACAATTCTCAAAACTCTTGCCCCGGCAAACATAGAGATAAGAAGCACAACGAGCTTATGCCTTCTTGTTTGCTCTTTCGTTTTGAATAGGGAAGAAAATCTGTGCTCACTGGGCTGCAGATGGAAACTTCAGGCCAAGAAGTGACTGATGGCTTTTGGAGTCTTTCAAATTTTGGACGCTCGGTTGAAGATCATTCACTGGAATGTCTGTTTTTAGAAACTGAGGGGTTTCTCAAGAAATAGGGCTCAGTTAAAGTGTCTCCTGCTCAGAAGCGAAAAAACACCAGTTGATGATGTTGGCTAGCTCTGCTGTTTTCCAACTTTATCTATTTATCCTGTGAAATTTAGGTGAAAAGCCAAAAGTAAGAGCTTTAATGCAAAAGTACAATATCAAGCATTATTAGCAGTAATTTTCCATTACTTCTTTTAGCAGTTCAATCTCTGCAAGCATGCCTTTGTCCTCAGCCCTGATTTTCAACTATAGCATTCCAGGGGCAATATTGGTGGGAATCAGAGCTGCACCTTAGTTTCAACAGTAAATATATATATATAAAACAGTAAATATATATACATATATATGAAGTATCATTTTGGAAATGAAAAGAGGAGATAAAAATGCTGCTAGAAGTGGTTATTGGGTGTGTGGCTTGGGGGTTTTTTGTTGGTTGCTATTACCAACAAAATTGTTTGGGTTTTTTGTGCCTTTGACAGTGGAGAATTCATGATTAGAAGTGTTCTGATCCTGTCTTCAAGTCTTACTACATTGATGGTGCATGGTGCTTGGGAAGATGCCTCAGGACTTCAATAAATGGTGATGGGTGGCACATATTGGTAGGACTTGCTTCTACAACACCAGCTCCATAGGGCCCAAAAAGCTGGTTGGGCTGCAGAAGAGGGTGAAATATGCAATATGCAGAAGAGTGGGAAATATTCAGTATTCAACAGCATTATTCAGCCCCTTAAGCTCCCTCCCAGCCATGTTGTCTTACAACTTAGGGCAATGAGTTCATCCAAGGGTTGGATGCATCCTTACCAAGTGAAACGCTTCATGGGAGTGCTGGAAGCTCAAGAGCATGTACTGTAGGACAGACAAAGCCCCCTCTCTCACAATGGGGTACAGCAGCTTGGAGAAGACCTGGTGGGGAGAGAAAAGAAAATGAGAAGGCAGGATGGCATCACAATGTGCATGTGAACGGCCTATCAGGAAATGGAGGCCCTGGGCATCTACTATATCTACTGGTGTGCTCCTACACTTATCTGGATGTCAAAGCACGCAGCCTGCAGCTAGGCCTCCAGAGCCATCTCCTGTCCAGAGTATGGCCTTGAGGCACCGTAAAAACACCATGTGGGTTGTCCTCACTCTTCCAGGCCTGCACAGTGAGGAAGAGGGCTTTGGGCTGTTGAAACATACCTCCACTCCTCCTGATAGAAGAGGCCTCACAAGAACAGAGGGTGGCTAGATTTTCTATTCTGAGCTGCTTCTGTTTATTGTTATATTTGAAATCTTACCACCAACATTCCAAGGCAAAGGGATAGAAAGCAAAGGCCTTTCAGAGTCTTTCAGTGCTTTCAAAGGCTAAGTAATGACATTTGTCCCACTCTACAGAAAATAACAGTGCCCTCTACTGCTTTCAGACCATTCTTCTGAGATTTTCCAACAATCACACAGCATTTTAAGTGCTGTGTCCTTTTCCTATGCATTAACAATGAAAGGAAAGAAAGATAAGTTGGAGAAATTCAGTGACCCTCTCACTGCTTGATGCACAGGAGCAATCACAGGTGCAAATTCAGTTACTAATAATGTTCTGGTACAGATAATTATGGTATTGATAACTTTCTTGGTGACTTCCACTGGAGAGACTCAGTCAGGCCTTATGACCATCTTACAAAGGAAGGAACAGGGGGACCATAAATTGGAGAATATTTTTGAAGTGGCCACCAATTTGATCACATGGCTTTCAGATAGTAGCAAGTACTCATTACCAAAGCAGATGTTGGCAATGGGAGTGAGGTTTTGTCTGTGCTGCTAAATTAAGTAAGGTCAGGGCTCAGGCTTTAAAACTGCCCTGTGACTGTATGGATTGTTAACCTACAAGCTGGTGTGTATTTTGGCCACGCCAACCAGCACTGACCTAGGCACATTTGAGGGAGAGTGTTTTACATTCCCAAGGATGGGTTGTACAAGATCTCCATGTTTGATTGGCTTTAAAGTTTTGGCTTGTTATATTTCATAATTTTTAAGATATCAGTGCCTCTGCAAACCAAGCTCTAAAGGACATTGGATTGGGCTTTCAGTTGCTGCAGGATACAAAATCCTTAAGCAACACATTCAAGCAAGAACCAGCTTGACTCCCAGTACCCAGCTCCCTTTATTAGGAGCTACACTAAATGGCTAAATGGGCATTACTGGAGAACATCATTCCTAGATGCAAAACTGGTAGTAGCCCACTACCCCATACACAGTAATGCAGAAGGCACAGTGTGCAGTGGGCACGATGGTCCCTATGAAACTCCTTGGTATAGCACAATCTTTCCTATACATCTCAAGTTATATCTCACCCTCATTCAATTGAAGGACAAGAAGGTAGCCCAGGTGCAAGAAGTTCGTGTTCTGCAGTCATATTTAAGATGCCCACTGACCTTTTCAATTTTTGAAAGAGTAACTTCAATCAAGATGCTGAACTTTTTCACTGCAGCCAAACCCTTCAGCAGAGCAATGATCCACTTGTCTATGTTCTTCCCCAGGGGCCATGACACCCAGTCGATCATCCTGAAATGAAAGTCAAACTCTTGAAGCAAATGTAATGCATATACTGTGAGTTAAATTCCACTTTGGGTTAAACTTTCTCCAAGTTCCTACCCAGTTGATGGGATGACCAAGTAAGAGATAGGGTGCACATGTGGCATTTAGAGAGCAGACTTCGAACTTTTCAGGGGACTGCTTGGCAGGATGACATGGGAGAAAGCCCTGGAGGGAAGAGGGGCCCAAGAAAGCTGGCTGATATTCAAAGACCATCCCATCCAAGCCCAGAAGGCAGTGCATCCCAAGAAAAAGGAAGGCAGACAAGAATGCCAGGAGATCTCCGTGGATCAATAAGGAGCTCCTGGACTTAGTGAAGCGCAAAAAGAAAGTCTATAAGGTGTGGAAGCATGGATAGGTTACCTGGGAGGACTACAAAGAAGTCGTCCAAGCAGCCAGGGATCAGGTTAGGAAAACTAAGAGAATTAAATCTAGCCTGGGACATAAAGGGGAACAAGAAGAAATTCTACAGGTATATCAGTGATAAAGAGAAGGTCAGGAAGGATGTGGGCCCTCCCCAGAAGGAAATTGGAGACCTGGTCATGAAGGATACAGAGAAGGCTGAGGTGCTCAATGACATCTTTGCCTCAGTCTTCCAGCCTCAGTCTTCCAGCCACACTACCCAAGCTGCAGATAGCAATGGTAAGAACTTGGAGAAGGTAGATTTGCCTTCTGTAAGTGAAGATGAGGTTCGAGATCATCTAAAGAACTTGAAGGTGCACAAGTTCATGAGACCCAATGAGATCCATTCTGAGGGAACTGGTGGATGAAGTTGCCAAGCTGCCATCCATCATATTTGAAAGGTCATGGCAGTCTGGTGAAGTTCTCCCTGATTGGAAAAGGGGAAATGTAACTCCCATTTTAAAAAAGGGAAAAAAAGAAGATCCAGGGAACTACAAGCCAGTCAGACACACGTCTGTGCCTGGCAAGATCATGCAGCAGATCCTACTGAAGGCCCTACTGAGGCACATAGAAAATAAAGACGAGGTGATAGGTAGTAACCAACATGGCTTCACCAAGGGAAAGTCACGCCTGACACACTCAGTGGCCTTTTATGATGGAGTTACAGCATCAGTGGATAAAGGAAGAGCAGCTGACGTCACCTACTTCAACTTGTGCAAAGCGTTTGACACTGTCCTGCATGACATCGTGGTCACTAAACTGGAGAAAAATGGATTTGATGGACGGACCACTCGCTGGATAAGGAATTGGCTGGATGGTCCCACTCAGAGAGTTGCGGTCAGCTGCTCAGTGTCCAAGTGGAGACCGGTGATGAGCGGCGTTCCTCAGGGGTCGGTGCTGGGACCGTCGTTGTTTAACATCTCTGTAGACAACATGGGCAGTGGGATGGAGTGCACCCTCAGCAAGTTTGCAGACAACACCAAGCTGAGTGGTGTAGCTGACATGCTAGAGGGAAGGGATGCTCTCCAGAGGGACCTGGACAGGCTTGAGAGGTGCATCCATATCAACCTCATGGAGCTCAGCAAGGCCAAATGCAAGGTCCTGTACCTGGGTAAGGACAAGAAAAAAACCAAAAAAAAAAAAAAGAAAGGAAAAAAAAAGAATAAAGGAAAACATAAAGAAAAAGAATTAGGAAAAAAAAATAAAAAAAAAATAAAAAAAAAAAAAAAAAAGAAAATGCAGCCCAGAAGGCCAACTGTATCCTGGGTTGCATCAGGAGAAGTGTGACCAGCAGGTCGAGGGAGGTGATTCTGCCCCTCTGCTCTGCTCTCGTGAGCCCCCACGTGCAGTACTGCATCCACTTCTGGAGCCCCCAACACAAGAAGGACATGGAGTTGTTGGAGTGGGTCCAGAGGAGGGCCACGAAAATGATCAGAGGGCTGGAGCACCTTCCCTACGAGGACAGGCTGATGGAATTGGGGCTCTTCGGCCTGGAAAAGAGAAGGCTCTGAGGGGACCTTATAGCGGCCTTCCAGTAACTGAAGGGGGCCTACAGGAAAGCTGGGGAGGGACTTTTATACAGGAAATTAGTGTCAGGATGAGGGGAAATGGTTTTAAATTGGAAGAGGGTAGTTTTAGACTAGATATTAGGATGACATTCGTTACTGTGAGGGCGGTGAGACACTGGAACAGGGTGCCCAGAGAGGTTGTGCTTTCCTCTGGGAAGCATTCAAGGCCAGGCTGGATGGGGCTTTGAGCAACCTGGTCTAGAGGGAGGTGTCCCTGCCTATAGCAGTGTTTGGAACTAGATGATCTTCAAGGCCCCTTCCAACCCAAACCAGTCTGTCAATCTGTGATTCTAAATCATAGAATCATAGAATGTTTTGGGTTGGAAGGGACCTTATATGCCATCCATTTCCATTCCTTGCTGTGATCAGGAACATCTCCCACCAGACCAGGTGGCCCAAAATTCCACCCAGCCTGGCCTTTAGCACTTCCAACAATGGGCCATCCATCACATGTTATTCAAAGCACAATAGAGCCTGAAATAGGTCTCCCAGTGTCATCAGCATGCTGAGGTTCATCAGAGAATCTGATTCAAGTCCACAGTGGAAAGCGGGGACTTCTTCCACTAACTTCAGCCAACGTGAGTTCAGGTTTTTAGCACTGGTTTGGTGCTCTATATACCATAGCACTGCTCTGTGGATTTTCGAATACCTTTCACAGGAGTCCCTAGAAGGTCAGTCTTCTTTTTTCAAGAATCATAATGCAAATCTAAAGAGTTGGTGCCGAACATCCGTATCTGTGATGATAGTGTTGATGGAGGTCTTGGCATTGGTGCTGTTGGATAGCAAATGATGCTGATAATGATCTCTGTGTTACTACTGGTAAGGAAAACCAATGAGATCTGGTGGATCTTTATCTTCTCTGTACAGGAAACATTCATTCCCGAGATCACATTAAAGAAAGAAAATAGCCTCATAGAAATCAGGTACTACTGAATAGAATAGTTAATAAATTCCTACTACAGCCACTCAGCCAACAAGATGTCAAGTTTCTGCAATACTTTATAGAAGAGTCGCTTGTAAGAAAAATGATATCGGACTGAGTGATGATAGGTTGTTTAAGTATTTATTTAAACATCTTTTAAAATCATGTTTGATTTAAATGTTAAGCAGAACCTCAAGATAACCAAGGCTTGGGAGCTTCAAAGGTCAAACTTTGCCAATCATTTTCATTCCAGTACCTTTTGTTTGAAGATACCAGTCCAGCTTTCTTACTTTCTTTCTTCAGCACCTTTTGTTTACAAGCCTGCATCTTGTGCAATAATGCATAAAGGCAACTGTGGATAAATAACCAACCAAGGCAAAGAACAAGAATAAATCAAGTCTACAAGAAACGGGGGAAAAAAAGAAATGCTAGCCAATAAATAAAGCTTGAAGAGCAGAATATGTTGGGATATTGAGAAATAACAAAAATCAAGCCAAGCTGGATCATAAAACAAATACCAGAAAAGCTTCTGCAGACAGTTGCATCAGAGTGGAGTAAGGATAGATATGCAGTCGCTGTGCATGGGGGATGTGATGGTGATTGAAGGTATCATATGGCCTTTAGATGCAACTTCCAAACTAAACACATCCTCTTGTTTTCAGCAAGATGAAGGAACTGGTCAGTGACAAGGAGGAGGCAGAGAAAAGAAACAGGAGTAATGAAAACAGGAGCAAATGAGAGCTGATGTGAAAGAGAAACATAAAGTGCTCATACACTACATCCAAGAGGAGCTGGATGTTTATCAAGTAAAATTCAACTCTGGTGGCTTTTAATGACTCTGTTAACACTGGAGTAGTGCTTTTATACCCAGGTGATGGACAGCAGTTTCCATTCTTCTCGATTCTATAGTCATGGCGCCACTTCATGCTTCGGCTCCCATGAGTATCGCACAAGATGCTGTGTTCTCAGAGTAGGTCTTAAAATGGGGAATATTGTCAGGGAAAAACATCTCCTACACAAGTGCAATGTTAGAACGGCTGCAGTCAAACCAACCAAATGTATCAAATAAATATGCAGGTCTTTGTTCCCAAACAATTTCTTCTTTACTTTTCCTTGTTACCTTGCCAGGAGAGCTCAAGAGTACATGTGAGATTCCTGGAAACAGAGAAAGCAGAGGAAGGCTCACAGGGACAGTCTGAGAGAGCTGGGGCTGCTCAGCCTGGAGAAGAGAAGGCTGCAAGGTGACCTGAGAGTGGCCTTTCAATGTCTAAAGGGGAGCTACAGGAAAGAGGGGGACAGACTTTAGCAGGGTCTGTGGTGATAGGACAAGGGGAAATGGTTTCAAGATCAAAGAGGGTAGATTTAGGTTAGATGTAAAGGAGAAATCTTTCACAGGGAGGGTGGTGAGGCACTGGAACAGGCTGCCAAGAGATGTGGTTGATGTCGCATCCCTGGAGACTTTCAAGGCGAGGCCCTGGGCAACCTGACCTAGCTGTGGATGCTGTTGTTCATTGCAGGGGAGTTGGACTTCATGGCCCTCAGAGGTCCCTTCCAACTCTAAGGATTCTATGATTCTATGATTCTGAGTTCAGAATCCTGGTATTAGGACGGGGGCTGGATTTCTTATCTCAGTACTGCAAAATGCTCTGGTCTTCAAGAGGCAGTGCGTGCCTCAGTGTGTGGGAAGAATAGGAGGAGAGTTCCAGTAATGAAGACAGGCAATGAGGGAATGAGTGGGAAGAAGGGGTAGCACGCCACAGGGCATTTACTGAGGTGGCAAAAGTAAGATTTGTCAGGATATCTAATTTTCTAGTCAAAGGATATAAGATCATATCTGACTGTATCTGAGGGGATACAGAACAAGCAGTGTACTTCAGAACCTAATGGAATTGGCACAAACATCCTGAATGTGGTGGTGAAACTTATGATGATGCAAAGCTGGGAGGCATCATCAACACAGGAGGATCAAAACATCACGAGGAAGACCCCGAGGATTAGAGGTGCAGAACAAGGATGAAATGCTTTCATTCAAAACACAGGCAAGGCAGATGGGAAGGAAATAACAAGAAATGGCTGCTGATGGAAATTCATCGGCTTGAAGAAGAGAAGTCAGGTATTCGATGATCTCTCAAGCCACCATCTAAAGCCAGAGTGAACCTCACCGGGAACATGGTGCACAAAATTCAACATCCATATCCAAGACCAATGAACTGAAGTGGGAGCAGGTGTTGAAAAAGCCTGTTGATCTGGTCAAGAAAATGAAGAACTTCTCCTGAGAGAAAAGCTTGAAATAACATGGCTCATTCCGCACAGCCATTGGAAAGCAGAGAGGGGATGGGGCAGCTCTCTGAGCATACATTGAACAAATAAACACCAGGGAAGGAAAAGAGACACTGCAGCTATTTATGCTGGCATAAAATCAGAAGAGCAACAAGAATACCAGCAATAAATACAAGCTGCCTATTAGAAGAGAAATCTAAACCATTAAAGCAATCAAATGGTGGAACAGCTATGAAAGAAAGCAGTGGGAGCAAAAACCCTCCTTGCTTTGAAGATTAAGGTTGAACACCCATAGAAGGGATGTAATATCAACACCTATAAAGCAGGAGGATGGATTCAGGGATCTAAAGGCTTTCCTTCATCTGTCTCCTTACACAGAGGCATAAAATAACCTTGTCCACTATAAGCTATTTTTTACCAACATTAATGGCCAAATTACAATCCTGCCCCATCAGCAGCCAGTGGGAACAAATAGCTTTTTAAATTCACTTTCCACATTGCAAGATTCACAAATGTTTTATGAACCAGGGCCTTAATTTTCCAAAGGAGCCATTGACGTGGCATGCTCAGCTTTGAAATTCAAATCCTGATTTCTAGAGATAGCAAGTGCTTGCATCTCTTTGTGATGGCAGAAGCTCTATGCAGCTGAAGTTGGGCCCTTTGAAACACACACACCATAAGGGAAAAAAAAGAAAAATTCAAGCAAAAATACAGATCAGTACTTCTGAAGTCATGGATACGTATTAATAGGCTCTACCTGAGCTATGACAAAGGACACTAAGAGATTGTGATGTACATCTACACCAGCAGATGCCAGGCTTGGTTGTTGGTCTTTTTAACCACTTTTTGCTCTCTAAATGCCTGATCAAAAGCTCCACCCCATGTCCAGTTTATTCCCCTGCCATGAACTCCCAAATCCAATATTTGGAAGAAGAAACTTCTGCATGTGACTGCTCTGCCAGGGATCCTGACCAAAAAGACCCTTCCAACCTGTACATTTTTCTCTGTTTTTCTATTTATGCAGCACACACTTATCCAAAGGCCAACTGTCATGCAGTTTTCTGGGGCATCTGCTGGCTATAAACACACCACTAAAACTTCTGCATTCCTCCTAAGTGATCTTAATTACATTGTGCATACTCTGCTTACAGACCTTGGCTGAGTAATCGTTTACTCATCCTTCGGTGTGACAAAGAATTTTTTAAGGAATGATGCAATTGATTTTGCAAGCACTATATTTAGACATTAGTGCTCTTAGAGGATTTATTGCCTGGAGCTCACAGTAGCATCTGGGAACCAGATCCCAGAAGGAGAAAAAGACGGAGAAGGTTGAGATCCAAACCAGTAACTTTAATGTTAGTCCTGGCTTGCTCTGGATCCTGTGAAAACCATGCAAGTCAGAGATCCCTTTCTTTGTGCATCAAGTTCCCATCGGGAATAATGTGGGCTTCGGTCATGAAACCTACTTGAGGGGGAAAAATCCTAATAGGAACAGTGAGAAAAAGATATTTCCACCTTCCCTGGGCTAAGTGCGTGTCAACGTCACATACTTAAGTGGAGACCTCTTATGGAGGAAAGCATGGGTTGGAGATGCTCCTAGCCAAATGTGGAGCAGTGTACTGGGGCGAAGCGGAGCTGTATGATTTGGACAAAGGTGTGCAAGGAAGATCGGGGCCCTGGCTCTGTGAGGACCAAGTCCAGCATGACAAGTGGTATTTCACACACTGCCTCTTCATCATGCCTTGATGTCACCATCAGCTCTTCCTGCACAGAGGATAAAAATCGTACAGCACCAAGACGCAGACCAGCAGCGTTGCACCCATCTGGTGGAGGTCAAGGTCTGCAGGTCTTTTAGCTGTGGCTAATGATTTAGGGAATGTCCCTCTGAAGGGATACAGGGGCAAACATAAAATTATTTAAAGGAGACTTTGTGAAGAAAAAGCCCTTAATATCCTCTGGAGGAAAAAAAATCAGTTGTGTTCAAAATATCTTACACTAGGTATCCCATAACACTACTTATTTCTAAGAAAAAAAGAAACCAAATCAAACCAGACGTCACTGTCATCATCATCATCATCATCATCATCATCATCATCATCAGTAGTCTTAATTCTAGTTCTCCAAGTCCTCAGGGATGGAAGGAAGGATCCTGGAATTCCCCTTTTCTCTACACCTTGCAAGACAACACCAGCCAAAATGGCTTTTGCTACAATCTGGGGATAAAACTGCATAGGAACCCAATGCAGCTTTGGGACAGTTTTTTTCTCCAGATTGAGAATGATGTTCATTAATGCAGTTTAGCCTACCTGCCAATGGCCATCATCATTTGCACATCGGTGATGCTGTCGTCATTGGTTAGGTTTCTTATGACACCATCCATGAGCTCCAGAGGGACAAATTGGACCACGCTGGCCAAGGCATTGGATGGCACCTCCTGCTCCTCTGCAAGACATGGATGAGTGCCAGCAATGAAGATGTTAGTCATTAGAGAAAGCAGGCACACGAGGTCATTTCTCAGCTGTAAAAGCCAAATCATTCCTGCCTTCATAAATGGAACTGACACAAACCAGCCATGAGGAATCCGTGCTCAGCTGCACTAGGACAATTCCCCAAGTCCCAGTGTAGCACAGAATGAGGTTGGGTGGCAGCCAGTGAGCTGTTGCGTGATGTCATACACAGCCCAAAGGGAGGCAGGAACCACAGACACAAGAACATTTTTCCTAAAACACAAAATTCCCTCTGGGCGCTTTCTTTACACTAATTACTGCACTTATTGTAATGAGATGTGACTGCAGGTTTGCCTGCCTGGAGCACATTCCAAAAGATGAGGTTTCCATGGAGGGAACACTGGAATGCCCATCTCCTCAAGGGCTTAGAAATAGTGGGACCAGGTGCTCACTTACATGCAGAGAGTCTGACCCTTCAAGGCACTGGTATCTCCAAAAACCTTCTGAGCCCTTCTGCAATAATCTAAAGGTGTCAGGAGCCGGATTAATTATCTCCCACCTTCAGACATAACCACCTTCAGAAAGATAGCAGGGCTTCCCACCTCTAGATTGCAGAGAAATAAGTCCTTAGCTTTGCTCTTACTTTCTCCTAACAAGCAGGCTGAGGGGTCCCATCGAGTCAGCCATTGGAGAGAGAGATTTCTGAAAGCTTCTGGGTCCCACTCTAGCCTTCTGCAAAGAAGATACTTTCCATTAAGCCCAGCTGATGCTGAAAAATGCCAAGCACTCAAATTTTGCAACATGGTATTGCAAACCAGGTAACAACTCCTGTGTAGAGACCCAGTGCAGTTTCAGGAGATATTTACTTCACATCCTAAGGCTCTGAGTAACAGTTAGATGCGCTAGAATATTTCAGCTGTGGTTGCGTTTCTGGGGGGGATCATAAGATCATAACCAAGCAAGACTAATTAAAGTATTTTGTTTCTCATCAAAGCCAATATCTACATTTACACCCTCATTTTTTTTCTTATTATTACCTGTTGAAGAAATGATAGTGAACAGCTCCTTCAGCGAGGGCAGGATGGCCGAGGTCTGAGTCCTCCAGATCCTCTGCAGCAGACCACTCACCTTGTTCACCTGCTCCAAAAACTCCATGATGTCATCTTCCCCCTCAGAGACACACTGAAACTGCCCAATGCACCGTATCAGCTGCTGACAAAACAGGACCTGGTGTTTGCCTGTGGGGATGCACTGAGGATGCTGCGTTAAGAGTTTGCTGATCTTTGCACACTGCTTGGGGCTGGGCCTCTCACAGACTTTCCGGAGCACCTCAATCCTCAATAAGCTGAAAATGCTGTTTGCTGATGGACTTTCCAAGACGAACTGCAGTCCTAACTGGATATAATCGAGTACATAATGGCTTCTCTTCCCCAGAGGCCCATAGCCTTCCTGGAGGAGACTCAGTAGGAAGCGGACATTGAAGAACTCCTCAAATTCCTCTGGGTGGTAGTGGCCATAGACCTCCAAAACATCTTTCCCAATCTCTCTTTTATATTTTGTGTCCCCCACGAGATAGAGCTTGGTGCATAGCTCCAGCATGGACCAGCATTGCTCGCTGTCCATGGGCTGCTTTGATGCCTCAATGACGCGCCTCACAAGCCCTTGCTTCACATTGTTGGGGTATGAGGACATCACCACAGCTTCCAGTATCTTATCCATCTTTGTTTCCAGCTGAAAGAAAAGAACAGAGCAGCAGGTTACTTCAGGCAAGGTCTATTGAGCTTTCAAGACCAAGTTTGCAAGAAAAGCCAAAGAAACAGAGCTTGGGAGTTGTCTGGAACACTAGAAAGGTGATAATCCTTGTGACTTTTTTGTGGTGGTTTTCTGAAAAGTTTCCTCTCTGGTGGTGTTTGACTGAGACCAAAGCCCAAAACTGGAACAAACAAACACACAAAAACAGAACTTCTTCAGATTTGTCACATTCTTGAGCACTGTTGTCTTGCAGATCTCTTACAACCTTACACTTGACCCTAGGAAAAGATGAGCTCCTTCTCGAGGGGTTCAGCAGCTGAAGATGGTGTCCCAAGGCTCACAAAATCCAGTTCCCACAAGAAACAGGCTGCCACAGACCTGTAAGAGGAGCTGAAATTGGGATCAGGAAGCAAATAGTGGAGTCAAAGTCTTCAACTGGTGTCTGCTGGCTCAGGTGCCTTCCAGAGGCAATGATGTTCCCAGCGATCGTTTTCACAGTCAGGGGAGAAAAACCCTGGGAAGGAGAGGCACACAGTAGAAGGGATGTATATTTGACATTTACACCATGCTGTTATCCTCTCCAGCTCAGAGCAGAGGAGAGCTGCAGTCTTGGCTGTCCTCCAGGGACTTTCCACATTTGTATGCAGGTCCAAAGCAACGAAGAGAAACTGCAGAGTCAGGCAAAGCTTCCCATTCGTCACGGCCTGGACTCAACAGCAATAAAGTGTTAGAGAGTACTGAAAAATCCCCCAAGGCTTTCCTTGGAACAGCTCAGAACATTTACAGCCAGGTGCTGGATGCACTGCTGCACAAGAAACTCTGTTACAGATGATAAAATCAGATAGACAGAATTTCCTAAATGATATTACGGGAAAAAACAGCAGGTCACCCCCGGTGCAATATGCTGCCCAAATACACTGCGAGACTGTCCCTTCCTGCATATAGCCTGAAACCATCCCTAGGAGAGGAAAAAGGGAAGCATCTTTCATCTTCATTACCTAATGAGAGATCAAGGCAGGATAAGTCCATCCATACTCATCTGTGTCTGGCTGCAAGGAAAGTCTCCTTTCTGTTTCTCAGCTGCCCAGTCTGCAAAACAAGGACAATACGCAGTGCTTTTCTAGTGCAGTCCTTCCAATGATTGGCTGAAATTTCATGGCCACTTACAAAGCATTTGAAGCTCCTCAAGTGGGTAGCATTATATTAATCAGAAGTATACATGCAGATGGCATATACCTGCAGCCTAATCTAGTGACTGGCAACTCTGCCCGAAGCAGGGGGTTGGAACTTGATCATCTTTAAGGTCCCTTTCATCCCAAGCCATTCCATGATTCTATGATTCTACACCTCAGCTTTGATTTTCACAGATGAAAAGCAGAAGGAAGCTCAGAGGATGCAATACAAGGACCATCCCATCCCTGGAATAAGCCTGTGTCTGAGCCAGAGATTGTCTTCTCCTCTGGTAGGCACCTTCATGCTGGTGGGGAAGAAACGAGGCCAGAAGCAAACTTTAAGCTTCCAGAAATGGAGGGA
>JACDJE010001311.1:0-14044 GCA_016647715.1 Pavo muticus
TCTTTTCTCTCTCATTTTGTTTGATTTAGTTAAATTTAGTAAATTACCGTTCCTTCTCAGATCTAGTGCTGGTCCTTTTTTTGTTAAAACCATCCACTAGCTCCCTGCCCTTCCCCCTCTCCCGGAGCGCGTGGCCCGGGGCCGGCCGAATCGCGCGGCAAACCGTTCGTACCCCTTTCTTCTTTTTTCCCTCGCTCTTCCGTTTTTTTTTTCCGGGGCCTGTGCCCCCCTGTCACGGACTTGTATCTAGAGATAACCCCTGACAACAATCTAATTGAAATTGAGACTAATAAATCAATTAAAATAGGAGAGTTTCCGAGCAACCCTGAAAACCCACACCCTGCTTACAAGCCAGCCGAAGGAAGAGACCGCCAGGAGGGAGGTCCCATGACCTCCGTGACGTACAGGGACAGGTACCCGGAAGTAGAGTATTAACACTTTAACTCCGAGTGAACTACATGATGTTATGATGTGGAATACCGAAAACCAAAAAAATCACAAAACCATGACAGTCTCTGATCGCAAAAGCTGAATGATGGGAACCTGGGAAGTTTACCTTAGCAGATCCACTGGTTAAATTGCAGCAAGGGGAGCAGGATAAAGAGGTTTATTTTCTGGTGGATACGGGTGCCTCTTATGATATGATGATTTTTGTAACAGCAGTAGGAGATACTGGCCAACAAGAAAAAGCTTACCTTTTAGGATCAATTAAATACAGGCTGGGAAAACAAGTAGGAATACATAAATTCTTGTACATGCCAGGTTCTCCAAAACCATTACTTGGGCAAGACTTATTAGAACAAACGGATGCAGAGATTAAATTCAATAAAACTGGAGCTAAGGGTCAAACAGTATCAACTGACTAAAAATTTTAAGTCTGGCTTTAACACAAACTGGGAAAAACAATGTTGTACCCCCAGAAGTTACAGAAATCTTAAATAAGGTATGCTTAGGAATGTGGGTATCAGGGATACCCGGCAGAGCCAAAAATGCCGCCCCAATAGAAGTTAAAAGCAGGAGCCAGCCCAGTCAGGGTAAAGCAGTGCCCTTTGAGGATATGAGATTGTAGGATAAAAGAAATAGTAGATAACTTTTTGAGTTTGGATTACTAATTGAATGTGAATCCAAATACAATATCCCAATTTTGCCGATGAAAAATCGGATAGCAAGAGCTATAGTTTGGTACAAGATTTGAGGGCGAGTAATAGAATTGTTGAATGTATACACCCAGTGGTGGCAAATCCATACACTTTATTAACCAAGTTAAGGAATGAGTAGGTGGAGTTTACCTTCTGGATTTGAAGGATGCCTTTTTTTGCCTGGTTTGGCCAAAGGAAGCCTAAGGTTATTTGCCTTTGAATAGGAAAACCCCAATACAGGGAGAAAAGACTCAATTAACCTGGACAGTGTTACCCAGGGTTGTGAGAACAGCCCAATGATTGTTGAGAACTAGTCAACTTGTGAGCCTGAGACTTGAGTTCCTCCATCCCAGGGTGGAACTTTACTGCAGTACGTGGATGCCACAGAAACAAGAGAGGACTGTGTGCAATGGACTGTGAGTTTGCTGAATTTCTTGGTTTAAATGATAATGAAGTTTCTCAACAGAAAGCCCAAATGATCAAAAGGAAGGAAGCAATTTGCTGAATGCCCAGAACACCAACATGGAGCTACCTCTGAGCTGGCAGTGTGACTGCTTGAAGACTGTCTATGCCAGTCAGCCAGACTTACAGGAGGAACCAATGGACAATGCTGAGGATTCCTGGGTTCATCGACGGAAGCAGTTTTGTGAGACAAGGAAACCATAAGGCAGGATATGCAGTAACTGCTACTGACAAGGTAATCAAAGCACGACCATTACCTGTGGGGACTTTCCCTCAGAAGGCTGAAATAACTGCCTTGACAAGAGCCTTAAATATATGGACAGATGCTAAATATATATTTGGGATGGTACACACTCAAAGTACCAACTGGAAAGAGCAAGGATTGCTCACACACAAGGAAAACAAATTCAGTATGAAGTAAATCTACCAAAGAGCATGGCTATTATACATTGTAAAGGACATCAGAAAGGTAACACTGTACAGGAAACTGGAAATAAGATGGAAATAATACAGCAGATTTCCATCAGCGATGCTTCCCCACAATACGACATGATCCATCTGCGAACAGGGCATATTTCTTTTCATTTTCTGTAGTTCATTGTATGGTGGGGCTTCTCTAGCGCGCGATACCTCTTCTGCTGGTGATGTTCCAAAATTTTTATCTTCAGGCCAGTCCATGATCACCTCTAAGATTTATGGACGACTGAGGTTCCCCATCCGAGCTCGTTGTGTAATCAGTGCAATCCACAAACTCCAAGTGGCATCAGTTGCATGATGGGGGGAGGGAACCTTTCCTTTAAACATCCAGTTCAGCACTGGCAGTCGAGGTGCTAGAAGGAGCTGCGTTTCAGTACTGATTACTTTGGAAGCAGCCCGAACCCCCTCATATGCGGCTAAGATCTCCTTTTCAGTTGGAGTGTAGTGCTCTTCCGACCCCCTGTCTGCTCGACTCCAGAATCCCAGGGGTCGGCCCCGGGTCTCTCCTGAGGCTCTTTGCCACAGACTCCAAGTGGGACCTTTCTCTCCAGCAGCAGTGTAGAGGATGTTCTTCACATCCTGTCCCGTCCGTACTGGCCCTAGGGCCACGGCACAGGCTATCTCCTGCTTAATCTGCTCAAAAGCCTGCTGCTGCTCAGGGCCCCATGTAAAATCATTCTTCTTCCGCTTCACCTGATAAAGGGGGCTTACGATGAGGCTATAGTTTGAAATATGCATTCTCCAAAAGCCCACTATGCCCAGAAAAGACTGCATCTCTCCCTTGCTAGTGGGTGGAGACATAGCAGTGATTTTGTCGATCACCTCTGCTGGAATGTGACGACACCCATCTTGCCACTTTATACGTAGGAATTGAATTTCCTGGGCAGGTCCTTTCACTTTGCTTCGCTTAATAGCAAAACCAGCTTGCAGAAGAATTTCGATTATTCACTCTCCTTTCATGAAGACTTCTTCTGCTGTAGTGCCCCACACAATGATATCATCAATGTCCTGCAGGTGCTCAGGAGCACCGCCCTGCTCCAATACAGTTTGGATCAACCCATGGCAAATGGCCGGGCTGTGTTTCCATCCCTGGGGCAAACAGTTCCAAGTATACTGAACGCCCCTCCAGGTGAAGGCAAACTGTGGCCTACATTCTGTGGCCAAAGGAATGGAAAAGAAGGCGTTACCAATGTCAATGGTGGCGTACCATTTGGCTGCTTTTGACTCCAGTTCATATTGGAGTTCTAACATGTCCGGTACAGCAGCACTCAGTGGGGGTGTGACTACATTCAGGCCACAGTAGTCTACCGTCAGCCTCCATTCTCCACTGGCTTTACGCACTGGCCATATGGGGCTGTTAAAAGGTGAGTGAGTTTTGCTTATCACTCCCTGACTCTCTAGCTGATGAATTAGCTTGTGAATGGGGAGCAAGGAATCCCTATTTGTGAGGTACTGTCGTCTATGCACCGTTTTTGTGGCAATCAGTACCTGCTGCTCTTTTACCCGTAGCAACCCCACAACAGACGGATCTTCTGACAGGCCAGGCAAAACAGACAGCTGCTTAATGTTGTCTGTGTCCACAGCAGCTATTCCAAAGGCCCATTGATACCCCTTAGGATCCTTGAAATGCCCCCTTCTGAGGTAATCAATACCAAGTATACTTGGAGCCCCTGGGCCAGTCACAATAGGATGTTTTTGCCAGTCTTTACCAGTGAGGCTTATTTTGGCCTCCAACACAGTCAATTCTTGAGAGCCCCCAGTCACTCCAGAAATATGGATTGATTCTGCCCCTTCATAACTAGAGGGCATTAGAGTGCACTGTGCCCCGGTATCCACCAGTGCCTTATATTTCTGTGGTTCTGATGTGCCAGGCCATCGAATCCACACAGTCCAATAGACTCTATTATCCCTTTCCCCCCCCGAATGAGGGCAGGGCCCCTCGCCTGGATCTTACTCTGCCTCCTCCTCCACTTCTTCCTTTTTCCGTTTTACACGCGAGGACACTCGTTTCCATTTCTTGCCTTCCACAGGGGCAACTGACATTGTTCCTGGTGTTTCCTGTGATTGATCCAATTTGGCTTGGAGATTTCCCCCATTGGCTTGAACCTCAGCTTGGAAACTCTCTCTCTCCAGAATAGTATTATATAGGGCGCAGTAAGCACAAGCCAAGCCCCAAATAAGTTGTACCTCCTCAGATTTGCACAAGCCGCACCATCCCTGACTCAAATACTGACTTAGTTTCTCAGGATCCTACAGGTGTTCAAGAGTGAAATCTCATGACACTGTGGGTCCCCACGCTTCTAAGATTTTTCCTAAACCTCTCCATATTCCCTGCCAGTCAGCATTCTCTGGTTTTGGAGGAGATTCCTTCCGCATAACACGAATGTATAAGAATACATTCAGGGGAATTGATATCATGCACATGAGTGTGCCCACGAGCATCATCACTAGCTTGGCATTTGAAAAACGTGTGAAGAACTGAAAAGAAAGCCTGGAAACTGGTTTGAACATCGTGGTGTTTGTGAAATTAGCTATTCCATCTGGGATGTAATTGTTTGTGAAATTAGCTATCCCATCTGGGATGCAAGTGTCCAAATTCAAATTATACCACATCACATATAAGTACCAGGCGGGTGTCTCCATGAGGGCCCTTATTTGGTTATATATGAACACGATTCCACAACAAGAAATCACGACGTTAATAATGGGCCAATAATTTGCAAAGAACATGATCGCATTCAATCCCTTAAACAGCGCCCCTATAATAGAGAGCGGATTCATAGTTGGTAGCTGCTAATGTGGAGGAAAAAAAACAAAAGACCCTCTGTAAATGTCCAGAGTGTGGCAGACTTCCTTAAGGTTAAAGTAGCAATGCTTCTGCAGTCTCTGCTTCTCTCTTTTTTTTTAAAAAAAAAAACAGAAGCAAGATAGCATTGCTCAAAGTTTACAAATATCCCAGAATACTGGCAGTCCGCCTGGACTATCAAGGTCAAGTTTTCAGCGAGCACCTGTGAGAGAGAGAGATAAACTTTCTCAGCTAACGAAGCTAAGGAAGCTAACGAAGCTCTCCAAAAGCAGAGAGAGAGATTCGTTCTTCTAAAAAAACTGAAAAGCAGCTTTTGCCCATATTCTCCACCAAAAACTGTCACGGGGTTGTCCGGACCAGTCTATGCCTGTGACAGGGACAGTAGGCCCAAGGGCCCCCCTCCCCGACCCCCCCCCGCAAAAAACGGGAAGGGAAAGGGAAAGGAAAAAAAACAGCAGCGGCAACGATCTAAGGAGGAAAACTTATTTTACTAACTATGATATAATACAATCTAATTGAAATTGAGACTAATAAATCAAATAAAATAGGAGAGAGAGAGAGTTTCCGAGCAAACCTGAAAACCCACACACCACCATACAAGCCAGCCGAAGGAAGAGGACAGCCGGGAGGGAGGTCCCATGACCTCCGTGACGAACAGGGATAGGTACCTGGAAGTAGAGTATTAACACTTTAGCTCCCAGTGCACTACATGATGTTATGATGTGGAATACCGAAAACCAAAAATCACAAAACCATGACAACAATGTAATTAGTAACTTTTCTAAAACTTTAAACCTCTCTGATTGCTGGGTCTGCACACATTTACCAAAGGGAGGGATGGAAGTACCGTGGTTTGGGGTCCCGTCACTAAATTGGTCTGCTCAGTACAAATATAAAAGCGGTCAGAAGGAGTCCATTTGCTTAGGGGCAAGTGAGGAAGCTGCTGCTAACAGCACTATTATTTTAGGACCAAAATTCAACCTTATATTTTGGGCACGTAATGGGATGACCCAACATATAAGTAGGTGTATGAATGACTCCACATATTCTCCCTTACCCTCCAAGGTGAGAAATTATACATTGTCATCAACATCAATAGTTGAGCCCTCGAATCGCCATCAGGCAATATTGGTAGGATCATTTAACATATCTCGGATCAATCTTACATTTCCAAATTTAACAGTGGCCACCATTAAGGAAGGGCTTCTGGTGGCTGTGTGGGGACGAGAGAGCTCGAAAATCAGTACCAATAAATTGGAAAGGACATTTGATAGGAGGATTTTTAGCACCTCCTACAAGCATCCATCCGAAAGAACTCCCATCAGGGTTAGTGAGGACTATGTGAGGCCAATAGCAAAATACAAGAAGAAGCCCTAGTGTATTAACTAAAGATTTCTTGGGACTTTATAAGTTCCTCAGTGCAATTACCCCAATCTGGGGAATTACACATCTCCAGAATGCAATATTTAATACCTCAAAAGCACTGAAAGACATTGATAATGCAACTTTGGACTGGGTGATCTTGTGGGTCTTTTCCAACCTTGGTGATTCTATGATTTAGTGGAGGGTTGTTAGAGTTAGGGTAGTATGGTTAGGTCGTGGTTGGACTCGATGATCTTTAAGGTCTTTTCCAACCTGAGCGATTCTATGATTCTATGGATGCCGTAACAGCTGTCCAAACAGAAGTTAGCTCTCTTAGCAAGAGAAAAGACCACCAGGGACCCTGAAGAGATACCACACATGCATAAAAGAACTGAGACTCGGGGTGGAGAAAATGTCAGTCTTTTTGGGGACTCATTGTAATAATCCAACCTTTTCTTGGAAATCTATTGCATATGTAAGCAGCTTGTTCTTTAAGTACGTGCCTTTCTTGCCCTCTCGTATGCAGGCTAGGTGGGAATACCCCCTCTGTATCTGGCGTGTGCGCAGCGCTGATTAAACATACCTGCTTTATAACTACTCTGTGGTTATAGAGTTTGATTTCTGCACATCACCTACCACAGTTAGTTCCCTCAAGTACTGGATACCTTTCACCATGGTGGTCCATTTGCCTGGGTTACATACCAGGTCTTCCTTGAAGGGATATCATTCCCTCACAGCTGACAAGAGTCGCCACCATAGGATAAAAGGCTATGTTCCTTTTCCATTTGCTTTGTCAATGCCACTTTCCCTAGAAAGAGATCCCAGCTGCTTGGCTTCACTGCTTGCTAAGTCCAGGCTACTGACCCCACTATCTCAGCACCAGAGCAGCCAGGTGGCAATGTGGTCGCCTGGACAATGACTGTAATCTTTTTCAAATCTCACAGCTCACTCAATATTAAGAGTCAGGTGGTTTGTGTGTCTTCCTCCTCCTCCTGCTTTTGCGATTGCCCTGCTCCATCTTCAACTTCTGACACAGAAGCTTCTCTCCTTGCTAAACATTTTGTCTTTTGTAGACATTTTTTTTTGTCTTGCTTATGGGGGCAACTGATGCTGTCACTGGTTGGTTTTCTGGTTGAACTATGGGACTTGTCACAGGGATTGGAATGACCACAGGGCTGGTTGCGAGGGTCGTGGCAACTGCAGGGCTTGTTGCAGGGGCTGGAGCAGCCTCAGGACCCATCACATAGGTTGGAGCATCTGCACAGTCTGTCACAAGGGTTGGAACAACTTCAGAGTCTGTTGCAAGGGTCAGAGCAGCTGCAGGGTCCGTTGCAGTGATTGGAGCAGCCACAGTGCTCATTGCAGGAGTTGGAGCAACCTCAGGGTTTGTTGCAGGAATTGGAGCAACCACAGGACCTGTCACAGAAGTTGGAGTGACCACAGGGCTCATTGTGATGCTTGGAGCAGCCACGGGACCCGTAGCAGGGCTTGGAGCAACTGCAGGGCTCATTGCAAGGGTTAGAGTAACAGCATGGTCTTTTGCAATGCTCAGAGCAACCGCAGGACCTTTTGCAGTAATTGGAGCTGTCACAGGGTTTGTCACAGGAGTTGGAGGCCCTGTTGCATTGTCATCAGATCCAGAGGTATTCTCTTCCCCTTGAGGATGCTGAATAGTGCTGAATAGAGCCTGGTAGGCATGGACCAGGCCCCAGCATGCTTCAGTGATTTGTGCCTCTCTAGAATTGCCAGGGTGACAGCAGATCTTTTCCAAATATTCTACTAGTTTTTCAGGATTCTACAGCTGTTCAGGGGTAAGGTTCCAAACCTCTGGGGGTGCCCACTGCTCTAGGTACCTGTCCATACCATCTCACATTCCTTGCCACTCAAAACTATCCAGTCTCAGGGCAGATCTCGGAGTGATATTCTTAAATAATTGTTTAATCTTAAACATAACCTGAAACACGTTCACGACACATAGCATTAGGAGCTTGCTAGTTTGAGCATCTTAAGGATATTCAGAATTCTTAAGAGCTATTGTAACTAGTCTAGGGAAAGAAAGAAAAAAATGAAAGAGAAAAGGAGGCTGAGGAACTGATGGAAAATGTCCTCCCCTGTCTCCTCCATAGCCTGTCTCCCCAAGGAGATGAAGCAAAGAGTGTAGTTACTAATAGCCTCCTCAATATTGTTTCTGAAGCCCAGAGATGACTGCAATGCTGAGTACACACAAAATATTAATTTTCTCAACTGCCAATTTTATCATAATATGAGCCAAGGCCACACAGCAATGGAAAATAAAATCCTTAATCCAACCTCCAGAGATGGCAAACAATGTAGGAGGGAAAATAACAGCAAGCAAGGTGCTACACAATATAGTTGTATGATAAGACTCTCAAAGACCTCCATAAACAGTAAAAAATTAACATTGTGACTAGCAATTATCAAACATCCTATGTTAACATGCTCCAGTCAGATCTGCTGTTATCTTAACCCTTTGGGCCCCACATTGAACACCAAAATGGCTCTTGTGGTTTAACCTGGCAGGTGGCTAAGCACCACACAGTCCCAGTGGGATGGGGGGAGAGAACTGAGAAAAACAAAATAGAACTCATGGATTGAGATAAAACTGTTTACTAAGATAGAGAAAAGGAATAGGATAATAGTTATGACAAATATATATATGAATGTATAAGACAAGTGATGCACAAGCACCACCCACCATCAGTGGAAGAGTGAGTTGAACTCCCACTCCTTTCAAAAATTTCCTTCTGCATGATGTCATATGGTAGGAATATCCCATTGATAAGTTTAAATCAGCTGTCCTGATTCTGTTCCCTTCCTGCTCCTTGGGCCCCCTATGCCACCTAGCTCCCTCATTGGTAGAACAGTAGGAAAAACTGAGAAAACTGAAATATCCTTGGCTCCTTACAGCACTGTTCAGGAACAACTAGAAACATTAGTGGGTTATCAACATTGTTTTTCTCCTAAAACCAAAACATATCATCATACCAGACACTCTGAAGAAAAACAATTCTGTCCCAGCTGAAACTAAGACACTTCACTATAGTTATAGGGTCAGACGTGGAGCTAAAATAAATGAGGAACACTCAAGAGATCTACTGCCCCACCCTGAGGCAGAGTCTGCTACCTGAATTCTCAGATCTTAGGGTATTGTACTGTTTTAAAACATTGTTTTATTACTGGAATGATTATTCAACAACAGCCGTGCTAATGATACTGCTTCCTTATCTTAAGGCAATTTAATGTAGTAATTACACAGTGTTTCTGTGTTGCTATGTTGTAGTAACTTAATTCCATTTCTATTTTGTAGATAAGGGAAAATGAGGTGCAGAAAAAGTATATCCTTAACTGAGATCATTCAGGAAGTCTGTAGTAAAGCACAGAATGAAATTCAAATGCCCAGATTATCCTTTGTTTAAGACTGTGTTGTAAGAGATTATTTTATACCATTGCCTCAAAGCTTGCTGAGGCTGGAAGACACAGATGAACAAGTCCAAGCAAGTCCTGGCCAGAGGTTGAGAAATCCTTCGTCTGGAGAACACTGATGGACAGGTCCTGGGTCGGGGTTGCAAAATCCTTTGTCTGAGGGGCACAGATGGACAAGGCCAGGGGCAATGAAAGAGAGATAAGTTGCAGATTAATGGCCGGGAAGCAGTCTTTTGTGTGGGCTTATCTCAAAGGAGATAGCCCTCTCAGGGGGTGCTGCACATGACTCTTACCCAAGCGTCCAGCAATGCCACGTTGGCAGAAGAAGAAGGATAAAAAAGGGACAAACAGCCATGAGGTTAGGTTTCTGACAACAGATTCCTCGTGAAGAAGAACAAGAGGGTTCTCTGACATGAGAAGCCTCATGACCTGCCTCTCTCCCTCCTGGACCTGCTTGCTTCCTAAGGCCAGCCATGCTGCTGCTGCTCTCCTCCGAAAAAGAAAGGTGTCTGCCATCAGAATGCTCACTACGGAATGCCTGCATGCTGACGGACTCCCTTGGGCCTGCTACCGGAGACCTGCTGCCTCCTCCTGGACTTACCCTGTGGCTTCTTCCTGGACCTACTGTCAACAGTTTACGGGCTGGTTCGGCCCGGTTCTGTGACTAGTGGGGCAGAGGGATTTTGCAAAATCCACGCCTCCAGAAAAGGGAAACAGGGGACCCCAAAATAATTACAAACAGTGGCAATGATCTGAGGAGAAACAAAACTAATTTACTAAATATGGTATCGGAATGCAAGATAACACACTATAATACAATATAATTAGAATTGAAGCCAATAAATCGAATATAATGAGAGAGAGTGTCCGAAAGGTGGATAGGCCTCACCATAACGCTGAGGTGAGATGCGCAGTCCAGTTGAGCAGCAGGGAGAGAGCCTGATGAAGAAGTGCTGGTCAGATGACCTACCAAGGCCTTATGTCTGTTCCCCCTGAGCAGAAATGATAACAGCACAGCGAACAGTCTTCTGGGAAATGTAGTTCATCTTCTCTTCGGGGACGGGTACCCGGAACTCTTTAACTCCCAGTGCACTACATGATGTTATGATGTGGAATACTGATAACCAAAAATCATAAAACCATGACACCTACCCGGTACCTGCACCTTCTTGCTGCCTAAGACCGGCCACGCTGCTGCTGCTCTCCCCTCCACCCCCCGCGCCTCTGCCTTGGACCATCGGAACGGTGCGCAACAGGACCTCTGCTGGATCCTGGTGGTGACTATCCCCGCTTTATGCAATTCTTGCTTCTTTCCTATCTTTTCTATCGCCCGCCTTCCCTTCCCCATCACCTTAATTCGTAATAGTGTCCATCCTCCACTTCCCCATCTCCCTGATTAAGATTTGTAATAAACCTGGTCGGACCAACATTTGAACTGTTGTTTCTTAATCTCACACCATGCATACATACATTAAAGAACCTCCTCTCCCTCCTATAAATTGGAGCGAGACATGTATTAAATCTACTTTCCTTTTTTAGATACCAATATGTACAAATCTGGCTTCATCAAACACAAAAGGACATTCAATTCTGAAAGTTTCAGTACCCTGATTTGGATAGCATTCAGTTCACAGCAGTGCAATAATACCCATTTCTTATTCAAAATTAGCTCAGAGAGCTGATCAGTTATACAGGAAACTAACAGATTAACACAACGAAATGTTGTTATCTGTTTAGGACAAATGGCAACTGACTTGGCTACTCTGTCAGTCCATACACCATGTAGTTAGTATATATGTAGGTCACCCCAAAAGTAATGCCTCCTATTTATTTCCATGGAAACTACAACAGATACAAAGAGCACAACAGCACTATTTGATAGAGCAGTTTCTCAGCTACAAAACACTTGTTTTCAACATAGTCACCAACATCAGCTGTGCATTTTCACCATCAATGAACAAGAGCCTGCATACTGTGCTCGTAAAAATCTGCACCAGTGGAGGTGACCCACTGTTTCACAGATGCTATGATGGCATCACTGCCAGGAAATCTTGCCCACACAGTCCATCTGTCATCAGCCCAAATAGAAGGAAGTCAGAAGGTGCCAAATCTGGACTATATGTTAGGTGTGGTAGGAAAGTCCAGCCAAGATTGGCAATGTGCTCCACAGTCTTCAAACTGGTACGAGGCCTGGCATTAACACGCTTTAGGAGAAAGACTGTCTTCTTCTCTTGTCTGACTCTGGAAGTTTGAGACTTCAGCTTAGTGTCACGATGTAGTGGTCAGAGTTGATGGTTTGTTTGGGTTCCAGGAAATCCAGAAGGATCATCCCTTTCCTATCCCAAAAGATGGTGCACATCACTGTATATGCTGAGAGCTGCATCTTGAAGTTTTCTTCAATGGGGAATTCACATCGCCACTCCATAGACTGTCGTTTTTGTAGTGGGGACACCACATCTTGTCACTGGTAATGGTGCGATCCAGGAAACCATAACATTCAGCCTCATATTGGTCCTGACAAATTTCCATATGGAGTTCTTTCTGTTCCTGTGTGAGCATTTGTGGGACCCACTCGACACAAAGTGTGATATTCCAGTGTTGCCACCATTGTTTCCAGTGCATTGAAGCTGGTATTCAGCTTTGTACACATTTCCCTAGTTGTAATTGGGTGGTCCATGCAGATGAGGTGATTGAAATGCAGTTTATTTTGTGGTGTGACAGCTGCGCATGGCTGTCCAGAATGTGGCATAAAATAGGAGGCATTATTTTTGGAGCAGCACTTGTATAAAACTAGATTTGGAAAGGACTATAATGCATATGTGTGAATTTGAAGGGCAGTTGCTCTCTTAGCTACATTATTGTTAAAATGATTTTACTGATAAAAACAGTAATTTTTATTGTTGGATTCTCGCTTTTCTTTCTGCTTGCCCCCACAGTCATGTAATTCAGCAGATTATCAGTCTTCCTCCATTCTGTGGTAATCATTAAATAATAGAATGGACTGAGTTGGAAGGGACATTGTCACGGGGTTATCCAGACCAATCTATGCCCGTGACAGGGACAGTAGGCCCTTGGGCCCCCTCCCCAACCCCCCTGAAAATGAGAAGGTGTGGGAAAGGAAAAATAAAGCAGCGGCAATGATCTAAGGAGGAAAACTTATTTTACTAACTATGATATAATACAATCTAATTGAAATTGAGACTAATAAATCAAATAAAATAGGAGAGAGAGAGTTTTCCGAGCAAACCTGAAAACCAACACGCTACTGCCAGCTGGCTGAAGCAAAAAAAAAACCAAACCAGGAGGGCCATCCGGACCTCTGTGACGTACAGGGACAGGTACCCGGAAGTAGAGTATTAACACTTTAACTCCCAGTGCACTACATGATGTTATGATGTGGAATACCAAAAACCAAAAATCACAAAACCATGACATTCCACCCCTTATTCTACATCACTACATCATGCTCTCTCTCTATATATATATACATATATATTCAAACAAACAGTGATTAAAATGCATTACACATACATGTCCATATACATATATATACATAGAATTATTGACTGCACTCCCCTAACATAAAATTTCCTTGTGGTACACATTGAACATCCCCGTTTTTCTGCATCACCCACCAAGTGGACCCAGGTCCCTGGGCAAAAACAGTTCCACGGAGAGGTTTCCCCTTTCCAGAGGCTGGAAGGGCCCAAACTGCTTTTCCCATCATGCTCTTTTATATGTACTACAGGGACTTTATCTCCCTCTACAGAATGTAGGGAGCTGGATTGGGTAGGAACATCACGACTGATAGATCCTCTGGCATTGACCTACCAGGTGGCTTCTGCCAAAAGCTTCTCCCAGTGCTTAAATGTTCCTCCACCCATTGCTTTCAGCATCGTTTTTAACAACCCACTGTATCGTTCAATTTTACCAGAGGCTGGTGCATAATAGGGGATATGATAAATCCACTCAGTGCCATGATCTTTGGCCCAAGTATTTACAAGAGAATTTTTGAAATCAGTCCCATTATCTGACTCAATTCTTTCTGGAGTGCCATGTCGCCACAGGACTTGTTTCTCGAGACCCAATATGGTGTTTCAGGGGGTAGCATGGTGTCACGGTTTTGTGATTTTGGTTTTTCAGTATTCCACATCATAACATCATGTAGTGCATTGGGAGTTAGTGTTAACACTCTAATCTGGCTACCTGTCCCTACACGTCACGGAGGGACGGGCTGGGGGTGGTGCTGCTTCTTTGGATTCCCAACGAAGAGGCAAGTGCTCCGTTAACTCTCTCTCTCCACTTTGTTTGATTTATCCGTCTCAATTACATTGTATTATATTATATTATAGTT